>JAHWFP010127661.1:0-28753 GCA_023313725.1 Lithobius niger
TGATAATGACGCATTCCAAACTCGTTGCCCAGTACTGCATAAAAGCTTTACCAATAGTAGTTTCGCAGAAATGCTCATCTGCGACTTCGTGTGCCAGGTTGGCTCCCATCAAGACACTCATGTCAATTTTCAGAGAATCGGTGATGATTTTTGAGATCAACTCAATGCCATCTGGAGTGGTGTCAACACCCTGAAAAATATTCAAAATGTTGGAATTAAAAAATCAGTACCGTTTTGTTTCTGTCATAGCATACAAGCATTTAAAAACCTCGAGAGCTACCACAGGTAAAAAGAAAACTTTTAAAGTCTTGAATTTTCAATGGTTTAGTAATACTGCAATGATCACCAAAACTACCAAACTGCTCAGGAGTTAAAAGTAGTATAGTCAGAACTGTGTACACACATAACTTAAAGAAGCAGTCAATTCCACAAAATGTGTTTTTTTTTGTTTTGTTTTGGAAATCAATTGGCAATTTTGTTTCAAGTCAGGACTTAGGAATTCGAACCGGCATTCTCTTGGTTTGGAGACAAGGATGCTGAAAACTGGGCTATGATGGTTTATTTTGCCCTCCATTGCTTATCCTCCATTGATTAAAAAAAAAAAATACATTATACGTAAACGAGCAATAGGAAATAGATTGCCAGTTAATCAATAGTCTAAAACATGTAAACTAACCTTAATAAGGGAAATACCAAAGGCACCAGGTTTCGTTTTGCCTGCTAAAGACGTAAGTGCCCGCCTTATAAATTGATGTGGCAATACAAAAATCAGTATGTCGGCGTCCTGCGCCGTTTCAATGATATCTGGCACAGCCACCTAAAAAGAAACAATAAAATATAATACAATAAAAAAATTACAATACATCCAGTTCAAAGAGATCTCGTTTCCAAGCTATTTCAGTAGTTTTCCTTTTTCAAGGTTCAGGGGCGTCTTCTCAATGTCAGGCCCACATTTGCATCTTCCGTAATTTACCATCCCTCTCAGACATTCTTTGTTCGCAGTACTTTGGTTTCCAGAGACATCCACCATGATTTAACCTTTAAAGTTAGGTTTCGCATCCACCATAACAGGTTTCAAACCCGTTATTAGACTCTTTTGAAGAATTAAGATTGTAATTCAATAAAACTGGCTAAGAAGTTTCAGGGTTACATGGTCCAGAGATCTAAATTATTGTTAGCATATTGTATCGTTCTTTGGCAACATTGCCACTAGGTTTAAAATAAAAGCGCAACAATGCCTGTGTGCAACAACTGTCATCACACGACATCCATGGCTACAAACCTTTGATAAAAAAAAATTCAACCATATACCAACCTTATGGCACCTCACAACCTTTAGTGACTTGCAATGTGAAGCCGAGCAAAGGGGCGTATCTCCAGTCTTTGCACACAATTCACTAGTAGATTCACTTCAAACTTTCCACATCGATTCAAATATCCACTTTGTGGACTTAAATTCGTATATCATTACAAGTGGTGAAGGAGTTTTGACGTTTTTGATTAAACTACAAAATAAATCAAAATTTTCATTTCAAAAGTAATTTATAATTTATGCAAAATATTACGTCAATTCTGTTCGCAACTATCCCTGCTCACTCGTGCCTCGTCCTCACTGTCTTTTACGGCTGGAGAGCATGAAACACGCCACTGAGGCAGGCGGGCAATAAAAGTAACACAGGTTTGTCGGATTTTACGCGGAAAACATTTATTCTGCTACAAGAAGTTGTTCTCTGGTAGAATATTCATTTCTCCATTATATAATCTTCCTCCCTGTGTTACAAAGTGGGATTGATTCAGAAAGTGGCACGTAGCCAGCCAACTTACCACCAAGTCAATGCAGTCATTCTACCTGCGTTTTCTGGTGCACTCGTCCCACCAACTCTGTTGCAATATTTACTAAAAACGTTGGGCGATGACCAATTGGCCATGGCCATGATCTGTGATGGCAATGCCCCAAAGCTAGTCGCAGCCAATGCCACAGCAGCTTTTACAGAATGTCCATGGAACTGCTGTGTCGATTCCAGCAGCTCCGAGAATTGTGCACAACCACCGTGGTGATAGAATAAGACAAAATGTGGCGATGTGGCCGAATAAAAGATAAAGACAAGCCTGATAGGAGTACACCTGTCTCCCGGAAAACTGCATCACGCAGTGGCGCTTTGTAATGTACGTAGCAGGCTACATAAAGAATTGAGTCCAAACGGCCATCGTCATAGTGAAGCACCAAAAGGGGCAACCCATCCCTCAATGTCTTGTGCTCTTTTACAAAAAAATCCTAGCTTCATCAAGTTGTATATCACACCATTCTAAACTTAACTTAGACAATTCACTCGCTCGATTTTCCGCTGCTACCACCATTAACATAATCACCTTCAAAGTCTGCAGCTTCAATGTCAGACCATGAAGGGGGATGGAGTATTCTAAGATATGAAGCTACCGCACCCAGATCTCATGTGACAACATATTATGGTAAAGGGGAACGCATGCGAAACATGCCCTACACAAAACGTCTCACCAAGGGATGAAATTGCGGCCTCATCCACCTACTTCACTATAGCCACCAATTAATATTATACCACCGTCCTGTACAACAGCTTCTACGAAAACAACTCCGTTAAAAAATGTCTAACATGGTCCCATCGGTGTTACCACTGGATCAATGCCTTCCATTCCAGACCAGAGACCACTGAAGCAACTTAGCTTTAGCTTTTGATGTGCCGTGCACCCAGCCTTAGCCATGGCGCCAGAAAGAGAGGGACAATTTTGCTACGTTATCCCATCGGAAGTTCCTAGGTTCTTTTACAGGCACAATAGACATGAGAACGAGACATCACAGGGCCCTTCTCTTCCCGAAAATGCCTAGGGCTGCTGAAGCTGGATTTGAACCCGGGACTTCTGGCATATGAGACGGTCATGCTAACCATCAGGCCACCATTGAACTTTCGAAGCTACTTAGCATCATACAATGTATGGATTGATCCCGAAATGTCAGATTTCATAATTGCTATCGCTTCGGCTGACAATTATACACACTGGGCTCCCGACTTGGAAGCTTACAAGAAACCTCATCGGCAACCTAGCGTGAATTCCAACCACGGGTGGATCTCAACTTAGGTTTCTCACTCAAACACAAGCAATTCAAACTGAAAACTTCTGCGCCCCCTGCCTTAGCAGGGGCGCCCACACACCATACTGGTCGGTCATTACTCGTAACCCCTGCCCTGAGAACGCCATTCCAAGCCAGGTCGAGGCAGGGCTCCCCGTGGCGGAAATGCCTGATGCCCGATACCTACAGACGAACGCCGAGTAGCAGATACTTACCTCTTGGGTTAGTCTCAACAACACTTGTAGTGAAGTCCGAATATTTTCTATCAATTCAGTTCCATAGCCACCAAGTTTGTTCTCAAGTTCTCTGGAAATGCCCATTTTAGTATGTCACGTCTAGATTTATGCCTATTCCAAAAAGATAGAAGCTGCAACATCGTGGCATTCGCCAAAATTTGTGACAATTGTGCCTGCCACGATCTACTGAAATCTACGGGCCCCCGGCACAAAATTGTAAAGCCCGCAACATCGGTATTCATACAATACTCAGAAAACTTTGACTTGGATACTCATCAGTGTGATATCGACCATCTCAATCGCCGAGGTGCCAACTCTGTCTACCCCCCATCGAGGTACCAACTCTACGCATGAGGTGTCAGCGTACGTGGCGGGACAAACTCTTTGCTGCAAGACCGGGTCTACAGATAACACGGTCACAAATCTGATCCCTTCCAGATTTAGACTGTACCTCTTTTTCATGCCCAAAATCGCTTTTTTCCTCTTCTACATAGGACTCTTGATTTTGTAAAGTTTAGGACTAAAAACACGCACAATTTCAGAAAGGAGAATACCATACCAGTATTCCTTGCTAATTTTCGACAGACTGGGAACGTCTTTCCTCATCAGGCACTACTACACTCTTATATTGGTGAAACGAGAAAAGGTGTCCGAACAAGGGTAAAACAGCATATGGCCGACGCACGGAATCGAGTGAAAGAAAACAGTATTGCTACCCATCACAGAGAAACTAGACACAAGATAGGATGGGAGAGAACATCCACCCTGCTAAAATCAATTTCCCCTTTTGACAGACATCTTAGAAGACTGGAGTGACTCGCAATCCAGCAGCATTTAGGGAGAAAGGTGCACCTTATGAACACGCAGGGTCCCTCAAACCCGGGAATCCGTTTTCTCCTGAGAGAAGAATTTTCAAGTATTCTTACAGATCAGTGGGACAGTAAGCCTAACCGGAGGCCACACCATTTTGGAACGCCTAGTTCAAAAGATAAAGATGAACAGAATGTAAACAACAGTTTTCAAGAGTGTAGTAGTGCTTGATGACGACAGACGTTCCCAGTCTGTCGAAAATTCGCAAGGAATACTGGTATGGTATTCTCCTTTCTGAAGTTGTGCGTGTTTTTAGTCCTAAACTTTACAAGTGAGATGGATTTTCAGAGTAAAAACCGGTATGGAATTTTCAATCTTGATTTTATTGCCTTTGACAACCCATTTACCTCCTGCAACTCAACAGACCGATCGTACTTGGGCAAAGGTTCCGTTCATACGCCAGCTTCACAATCGGGCCTCCGACTCGTCCGCAAACTCCTCACTTTCCAACCAAGCATTTTCGGTGCGGGCCCCCCCCCCCCCCCCTCAAAGATTTCCTGGCCGTTTCCGACAATTTCAAAATGTTCGGAACTCATCTGATACTCCTTAAAGCCTTGGTCCCGCTCCTATCTTTTGGCATGAACTGGGCCAAGGCGTCCATAATTTCCGTTTCAGGCGACCAAGTCGTCACTTTTACCGCTTAAATTTATTTTCTCTCCAATTAACCTCGGTAATGCATCTCTTAATGCCAACTGCATTTCACTGTTAATGAGCCTTGGAAATTTACAAACAGACCCAGCTGAACTCCCCCCAGGATCTTAGGCTCCAACTACCACACCGCTGCGTTAGGCCTAACACCGGCACCATTGTCCTTCACTATTATCTCCCGATCCACTCATAGTATCGCTACTGGAATTCTTGCCAACTTCCTCCTGATAACACAACCTCACCCTCTTGGGCGGCTTTGCCTTGTCTCTAGGCAATGTTGTCTCGAAACCAGTTCAGAAGTTTTTCCTCTTTCGTTCCGACAGAAAATCGCATCGTGCCACAGCTACAGAAACAGTAGGGAGGAAGCGCGATTGAGCAGGGAGAGAGGCGACCGGAAGTGACAATTTTTTTGTGCATAAATTAGGAGATTTAAGTGCCGTAAGTAAAAGAAACATCCCATTTTGTAGCATGGCGAAGGATTACATGTAACGGGTCCTTGAAAAATAAAGAACTAGTGTAACACAGTCACTTCCTTGAGATGGTTCCTAAGGGACGGATTTATCATGGCCAGTCTCTTTAACCCAGTGCTTATCTCCAACTTTAAATGAACAAAATTTTCCTAACTTACACTAAGAGTTAACACAATGTTCCTTCCCAAATCCTAATACTACTCAGTTTTATGTGGATATTCGACAATTTTTTCTGACGGCAATGTTAAATGTCACACAGTTGTCTTGTTCAGGCTTATTTGCTGCGGCTTGTACTTCGTCCGTTTTCCCACTTTTTTTGTTGCCAATTTAAGTAGCAAAACTAACTTAAAATTTCCGTTATTTTATATTATTGTATGACAGATAGAAGAAATTTATACATTTTAATTACATTCTGTTAAAATCAGAAAATTTAATGAAATTTATGAGACGCGGGATCCCTAGGAGTGAAATATCTATTGAATCCAATCTAGACTGTGACCAAATCGCGTACTAATTCCTACTGGTCTTTAGTTTGAGCCAGTACAGATACTGAAAAAAAAAATGAACCACTGTGTATACTCGATCCAGAGTCATAGCCTTCTTTTTTGTTGACCGAGCTAGCATTGTACAGAAGGCAGACAAGTTTTAAATTTCCACATAATAATATGGTTTGTTGCATAGAACAGCAACAGGTCAAGGGCGGGCCGGAGAGGGTCACCTGAGAGCTTGCGTAGTTAAAAAAGTACCAGGTACAAACATAACTTATAAACCGATCAAATACATTATTTACGTCTGCCAACCGACTCTTTGAAGACAAACAAGGAAGGTGCCATAATCACATCTCTCGGCAATGCGTTCCAAACATTTACTACACGATGCGAGAAAAAATACTTTCTAAAGTCACGTGAAAAAGGCTGGGGCACCAATACGAATGAAGAAAAAACGACCATAGCCTACTTAAAATCATAGTGAAAGAGAATCAAAGAGAATATGTAAGATCAAATCGCACTTAAGTCGGCACAATGCCAGCGAGTTCACTTGCTAAAACTTTTGTCGCTCTGTTTAGTTTTTTCCAGCCAATCCAGGTAAACTTTTAGTGAAAGAGTGCTGCACAGACTCGACCAAGGCCACAGCCTTTGCAAGATGAGGCGACCAAACTGAGCGGACATCTACAGAATTGGTCTTGCACACACACAAAAGGCCTAATAAAAAGTCCTACTAGTATCCCCAGACACAAAACATCTCCTCAGAATAGCTGCTTGACTACATTGCAGCAGTAAGAAGCAAATTGTAGGTTGGTATCAGCCAAAATGCCCACATTTTTTACAACAGAGACATGACCCAATGGGTAGCCAGAGACAAGAGTAACCAAGGTGCAGAGTTGAAGGGCCAACACACAAAAAACCTTACACTTTATGGCTGACAACGAGGGGAATTCATTTTGTAGTACAATAAATTTTCTAACTTTGGCACTGTAATCAGTGACACATTGGAACAGAGCCTTACCATTGTTCAACATTCATTATCTGTAATCTCATGTTAAGTTCTAATCATATCAAAAACCAAAACTGGTAAAAGGGTCCGTCAAGTTGCAAATGGTTCGACCCGTCAAAAGATATCAACACACCAAAACATCCACCAAGTTAATCGCAACGCTTAATAAATAGTTCAAAGGATAAATGAAAACTAGAACATTGCCACTTTCGGTAGCAATGTTCAAGTTTTCATTTAACGTCCAAAGTATTATTCGGTGCGATGAAGTTGGCGAACGTTTTGGTGTGTTGATATCACTCCTTTGAAGGGCCGAACCATTCGGAACTTGGCGGCCCCTTTTACCAGTTTTGGTTATTGATATGATATCACTCCTTTTTTTAAAATTGTGTATTTACTGAACTCCACTACCGTGCAGATTTGTAATAAAGTGCCACGTCAACTAGAAATTGGTTTTCAACACTTTGCTACTACCTTTCGCCTAGAGGACGAACCATTCTCAACTTTCGGTACTTCTTTCGGTCACCTCTTTATAGGATTTTGATGTGGTTTTAATTTTGTTGTAATTTGTTTTATTTACCTTTGGTGTGTTGATCTCACTCCTTTGAAGGGCCAAATGAATCTTAACTTGGTGGCCTCTTTACCAGTTTGTGGCTTTGTTTATTTTGCTTTGGTTTTACAGTTGGTTTATTTTTCGTGAATTGGAAGTGAATACAATTTCTTTGCAACGTTGTTTAGATTTATCGTGATACACTAGTGTGTAACTAGGCACACACATCAGCATGCACGTTGTTATTGTCCGAACTTTGGCCGTCCAATGAGAGATGATGCCGACAATACTAACAATGGTTATAACAATATTTTACGTACTTCCACCATCCCCATTACGCCCCCAGGCTTCAAACCATAAAAGGTACACAGTTCGTAGTGTACTGCACCCATTCGTCCAATTTCATAGCTGGAAGCCTTCCCGTTATCTCGGTATCGATGAATAATCACCCTATGGGATTTAACAAGAGGATGAGCGGACTAGCTAGCTAGTAACACATTTTCAACGTTATTGAGGGTCAGATTTTGCATTGAAATCAGCTTAGCCGGCCTTCCTACACGAGTTAATTTTTGTCAGGTGGGTCATTGCTGTCAATTTCAACACAATTTAAGCTTTTGCACCGCATTATTTTTCCCCAAGTACCTGAAATGTGCCCAACTATGCTTCAAGATATAAGACACAGACGCTATGGCGTCGCGCTACAATGGTTTACAACCTCGACAATGGAATTGATGTGATGTTTGTTGCCTAACTTGGCGCGACACACTAGCGTGTGTCTAGATGAGCAGCATTACTAGATGGCAACCGACTAGGCTTACAACGACTGAAATTACAAACTAAAAATAATTTTAAAAACAGGGTTTATGGAAAAGAATGAAAAAAGCTCAAATTTCTTAATTTGAATACGTACAATTGTTTTGGGCAACTGTCGTCCTGGAAGATATTTCACGTTTTCATGTTGCGTGTTGATAATTTCGGTCAGTTTTTTACCATCGATCATTTCCTCGAACACATACATCTTTACCGTTTCGTCGAACTCGTCAAACTTCGTTACATTGTTACCCACAATTTTTGCTATGGCCGAGCCCCTGCAAGAAAAGATAAAATATGCTAAAAAATAACAAACAAAAAAAACAATCCCTGAAGTTACACGGCTGAAACACAGGGCAATTCTAAAAGTACAGTTTGAAGTCTTATTAAATAAAAACCATACAACTTATCGACAAACGGTTTCACTGTAACGCCCTGCAACTAAGTTTCACAGAGAGGACCCGGTTGTAGTTTTTGAATGCATGTCACATGAAAATCACGTGGCTTGTTATGCAAAATGGCTACAAATGTTACGGAGAAGGCGGTTTGTGTACTTAAATTGAACAACATCCTTAGCAGAACAACACTTCAGAATACGTTGCAAGAAAGTACAACCAACTAGACAATCCCCGTACAGTGCCGTAACTAAGGGGAACTCGAAGGAACTCACCGAGTCCCCTGACAAAATAAAGTGGGGCAAAAATTCTATAAAAAGTAGTGGGTGGGGGCAACAGATAATTACTCTTTTGGGGGCAACATCAGAACAGGTTGCGTCCCCTGTGCTTGCTACTTAGTTACGGCACTGTCCACGTATGACTGGACCGAGAAATCGAATCAACTCAGTATTTGTGTAAAGGTAAAAGTTCGGGAGACTGGCTGTATCTGATGAAATGGTATTGCGCGTCCGCACAGTATTCCAACGAAGCCCCATGAAATCCACAATTTGATTACCAGAATCAACTTGATATATGCTGTGTAACCAGGGGGTTGAAACTCTAGCAGCTCCTACTGCCGCAACGTAACTTCAAAGGGTCGCTTGCACACCTCTTGACAAGGACTGCAGAGGCACAGAAAACATGGCGCTTCAAACGCTTAATAATGCTTCAAACTACCGTACTTGCTTTATAATCTACCTGTACTCCCCCATTGGTCAATGAACATCTAAGCGGCTTTTGGTAGTCGTTAATTAAAAAAAAAAACTTATTTACTCTGTACATAACTAATTGGTTATCCAAAAGTGTAAAGAAAATGAATTTCACGTTTAGGGCCCAAGCATTTTCAAAAAGTTAACAAGTATGGCATTAGGGTTTATTTTTTTCAATAAAAAGTAATTCATCTGAACTTATTTTCTTGGGTAATGATCAATGCGATGCAGACAAACAATAAACGAAGCAATCAGAAGCAGACATCCGTACAATGACATCGCAAGTGGACTTTACTTAGGTGGCCATCCAAATTGTCGTTTACGTTGAGATGGTAAAAGTTTTTTAAAGAAAAAGCAAGCTCTTGCAAAATAGGCTGTCAAGCTGCATGCGTCCATTCTGTATGAAATCCTTTTTGACTTTTCCAAAATGGATGCACACGCACCTACCCGACAGCCCTGTTTTGCAGAAGATGCTCGTTTTAATTTCCTTGCAAGCGTTCATGATCACCTTGTGAACAAAAATTTGGATGACCACATAAAGGTCATGTAAGGGTTGGTTTTTTTCAAAAAAAATAATTACCACCATTTCTAGTGGAAGAAAATGGATAAAACTGGAAGAAACTGGTAAGAATTTCAAACACACTAAAAGAGGGGACTGAAAAAATAAACAAAGAGTTGTGGAACAGTGTTTAAAACTTTAATTGTTTTGTTTACAGAAGTTTAATTGACAGCTCAGATAGACAGTAAAACCAAACGTACTAACTTAACGGCTTCATAGACTAACCAAGGACATCTAGTGTAGTTTATTAAAGAATGCTGATTAGGGAGCATTCACAAATTACGTTAACACTTTTTTTTAATTTAGACCCTCATATCCACCTTTGTAAATCCAGTGTTACACTTGGCATAACCCCCTCCCACAACCTGAAAATGTGGCATTTCTGGCCCCCCCCCCCCCCCCCCAATCCTCCATCAATCGTATAACTCTTCTTGGAAAAATTGTTTTTATAAGCAGTACCAAGGGTACTTAGTATTAGGGGTATAATGTAATGACTGTAATTTTGATTTAAAGTCGTATAGACGAGTTATAAAACTTTGGCCTAGCTAAAAGAATTAAACAGGAAAAAATAGTACAAATTAGTTGTTACGTAACACTTCGTCATACGCTCCCCTCACCCATCACAACAAATAAGATATTTGCTTAACCGTCCCTATGCCCACCAGGTGTTACGTAATACGTGAACGTTCCCTTATTCTGAAAATATTGGAAGAAAGGTTATTTCTTTTCTACCCATGGAGGAAATTTCCCAACCCCTAGACTATGGGCAATGTCTTATAGGGATCAACCCCTTGCTTTTTTTTTTGACATGCAGCCATTTAAAACTTTAGGAAACATGACATTGAACATCATAATAACAAGGACCACACATTGCAACACAAATTCTAAAACTTGTTATTTTTTGTTGAACCAAACGTTTTCATACACCAGACAAAAAAAAAGATCCATCATGGTTTGGTTGAAGGAGGGGCGGGAGAGATGACTAAAATTTATTTTCCTTGGTCTTATCTACACACATTAGGCTAAAGTTCTTGCGCACTTGTAACATGTTAAGTCAAACTTTTATTTTAAAATGGCTACATTGAGAAATAAAGTCCAGTGCGGACTCCCATCTTCCAACGACTGAAGTTACAGGATCCTTATTAACAGAGAGGAGCTTTACAAGAAAAGGACGGTGTTTTCAACCAGTTTTTCTTCTTTACATAGTGTGGCTCATCGGCTGTTTGGTAATTAAAAACACGGACGGAGAGGGACGTGGCACACAAACCTTGATTTGAAATATACACTAATAATTAAGATATAAACGGTAAGTTTCAGCCAGCAGTATAATTAAAAAAAAAAAAAATTGCGTAATGATATGAATTTACTTACGCAAAAATAATTAGCAAATTACAGTCAGTCAAAATAAGCTAGGCAGACAGATCGTCATTAACAGGCAAGTATATTTTTTTTCAGACTGCATAATTGCAGGCACGCGAGTAACTCGGTGAAAAAGGAGGAAAAGTAGGAGAAACGTTTAAATTATGCTTGAAAAAGTTGGAAAGCTGCTTCTCTGGACCACCGCATCTCCTAAAAAATGCAGCCTTACTTTTTTTTGGGGTATCTTACAAAGTTTGCACAAATTTCGTTCATTTTCTTAATTTTTGACCGATTTTGATGTCGATTGCCATCTTAATAGACTGGAGATCTTTATCATTGGCGCCAAACCCAACTCAATAAATTAACGCAATGAGAATTGATTTAGTGGAACCAAGTTGCATAATGTTAAATACAACCTCACCCCTCGTCAATTTGTGAGCTGTGTCCGAGAACCCTTTTTATGTGTTCACGTTATGTTCCAAGTTACGCAGCAATTTTTTATGTGTTCTTGGGCACATTTTTTTTTATCATTTGCAAACTTCAAAGAAGGAAGAAATGCTCCCAAACGTTGTATAATCTTATTTCTGCAACAAGTAGGCAGAATTAAACTTTCTTTAATCTTAACTCTACAAAAAAATGTATGCTTAACTCTTTGCAGGCACTACACTTTTAAAACCAAAAAATCCTTGGCAATTTAGATTTAAAAATTGATACTTTATTTGCACCCGTGAGCACGAAAAAACACACAATAAGTTTTCCAAGTACACTGTAAAACATGAAATCCGTGTACGTGTTGCAGTATTTGCTTAGCCTACTCAGTGCTCATCAAAGTACTAACAATATATGTACCGAGATGGATCTGTTAGTTATCTCATTTCACGTTCTGATTTTATGACGTAATATATAACGTATAGCCTACTTCTTTACTCCACAAGTAGAAGGAAACCCAAAACGTTGTTACATATCCAGGAAAACATTTCGAACACATTTGCAGTTGTGTATGGGCACTTAATCACAATGCCAGGTGCAGTGTAATTTAACCTCTCGTTAATCACTACAACAGATGCAGTGCAATCTAACCTCTCCACAAACGATCAACAACTGCCATCACCATTATTAGTGTCAAGGCTTGCATTCCAGTAGTATCAGTTTAACAAACTATTGAAACTTGTTTAGCTTGCACAATTGTCTTAAAGATAATGAAACCTTAGAAAGCTAGCAAACATGTTTTCATACAGATGTGCTTCTCTTTATTGGTGGTCACTATCTATGCTGTTACTGATATTTGGAACAGTTTTATCATAAAGGTATAAAGTGCCTAAATATAGAAGTTATCATCCGTTTCTTTTGCTCAGGTATGAGGCTTTCTGCAAGGATCACATCCTCTAGGTGAGCTTCATTATAAGGATGAAAGGCCAATGTGCACTGTTGTTTATTACGATAATAACTTAATAAGCCTTTTTAAACTTTCAAATAAAACAAGAACATTGAAAAGCCATTGCACCAGCATTTCAAATGCAATAAAATGGCATAAAAATGCAATAAAAAGAAAGAATTTGAGATTTAGCAATTTTAGTACCATTTCGAGCCACTTGCCCAGGCAAAAACAAAGGGTTGCAGAGTCGTACGCTGCAGAAAGAAAGCAGTGTCTGCAGGAAATATCCATCTTACTGCTCTGAAAAAGTGAAAATACCGACAACCGGCGACAACTGTGGCGAATGAACGACATAATTAGAAAAAACAGTCAACACTACACCACAAAGACGAACAAAAACGGGCTGTCTTGAATTTTCGGTGGAAAACAGTACAAGTGACAGTCCCCGCCCACGTTGCAAGCTTTTAACTTCTGATGAAGGTGGACGGGGACTGTCATTTATATTGTTTGTCCATAAGTGACTGTTTTCCACCAAAATTTCAAGACCACCAGTTTTTGTTCGTCTTTGTGGTGAAGTGTTTACTTCTTTTTCTATTATGGCCGGGGCCGTCTGACTGAAATTTCAATAATACATGGACATAAATCACTAATATAATAGAGCCATAGTTGATGTATGCTGGCTGCGATTCTCAATTAATGGGGCAAGGTAGCCTAATGGTTGGCGCGACCAGTTCATGTGCAAGCAGAGTTGGGTTTTAGACGTCATTACATGTCGAAAACCGTGCAAAAACTGTAAAAAAGTGACGAAAACCGTTCAAAAGTGTCGAAAAACCACTAAAATCAAGATTGAATTGCCCAGACTCAATCAATGGTAATAGCAGTGTTAGATAACACGGCAATACCATTGAACTCTTTATTAATTAACATGAGATAAACATCAAAGGCTCTTAGTTTAATGTAATAATTCTTTGCCTTTTTAACTCCCAGTCAGGTAGCCTATAGCTTGGAGTGCCCTTAAAGGTTTATGCTGTGGAAAGAGTGGAAAAGTGGATCGAGTGGCTGATTGAGTTAACCTTCACATACTTGTTCAATTTAAATCAAGTATTGGCGTTGCTGGGCATAAGCACACAGACTACTACATACATCTTTTGATTATTTTAACTGACTAGACCTAATTAATAGAGACACAAACACAGCGACATTAAGGGTTTACAAACTTTTCAAGATTGAATCCCGTTTACTGGAACCGTAATTGAAACTTTGTCTATTACGTTTCCAGTAAACAGGTTGCAATCTTTATAATTCTCTATGTATTTATTTTTATTTTTTGGGGCTTAAATGGAGTATTTTAACAGTTTTGACATGTCAAAAACCTATGTCACAAAGGGGTTTGACATGACTGTTAAAACCATGGTAAAAACCGGTTAAAACCTGTCGCATATAAAAAACTTGCCAACCCTGTGTACAAGAGGTCCCGGGTTCAATCCTGACCTCAGCCACCCCTAGTATTTTTGGGAAGAGAAGGGCCCCGTGATGCCTCGTGCTCATGTCGATGGTGGCATGTAAAAAACCCTAAATATTTCCGATTGGAATTACCTAGCAAAATTGTCCCTCTCTTCTTCAGGCGCTAAAACCTACAGCTATTCTCAATTACCGTTTTGCCTAGTGACAATGCTGTAACTAGCTTCATGCAGTAATTAGTTTAGTCTTAAAAATCTCCAAACAAGCGGTGCAACGACTACGTAGTCACAACGGTCTTCTGTATACTTTCGCCACTTTCACTTCATACTTCCGATTATTATTTTTTTATTCCATTTAACTAATTTTTGGACTCTGAATCCAATGGGGAAAACTGTTCGCCTCTATCTGGTACAGTTTCAGAATTGAAAGGGGTGACGAACAGACAAAGTCGTTCCAATAGTCTTCCCAGTGTTCGCTGTACACGACTAAAAATGGGTGGAAAAGTGCAAGATTTTTAAAAATTGTTGGATGAAATGGGTTCGAACAAAAACAAAACACCGGCACGCCTACATGGATTGGCTGGGAATTATCCCCCCCCCCACCCCCTCCCCAACCCCGACCAACATTTTCATCTGCCCACCCAGTCCTCTTAGTAAAATGTAGTTAGGTATTCCTTCCTCGATTTTCTACAGGCAGTATAAATGTAGAAATTTTTTTTACATTTAAATTTTCCCCCCAACATAATGAATCATTCAAGGAAAAACAAAATCTGAAGTGTAGGCCTACTATTTCTTTTGACTAAGCTTTGCGCTTAATAAACGCTTTGTTGTAGCATTAATCTGCATGCCAACTCTTCTGGATCTGGCACAATTTGCTATCTATATTTAGCACTCAAGACTAAGGCTGAAAGGATCCAAGGTCAAGGAGATTGTTGTATTTTGTTACAGCTACTGTGTGATAAAAGTTTTTATTGATAATGTGCAATGTAATTCATAGCTCAACTTAAAATTTATTACTTCATGGAATGATTGCTTATCAAAGTACTCGACTTACGTCAGTATGCAGACAGCTTGCTTCTTTACAGCAGTGTTTTAACGGTACACAGTCTTGAGTAAAGCCATATTACTGTACTGGCAGAGTAAATTAGCAACAATTTCCTTGAATAAGTGAATAGCCTCACCAACATCACACACACTTGAGAAATGAAATAGCTATATACAACAACCTCACTTCTCCCCATACAGGTCCATGTAGAATTGACAAACCAGATAAAACAATTAATGAAATAACTGTTTATTTATTAGGTTCTGATTGTATTTACCATAAATCCTGTATTTGTGGCCGGGTCCTCAATTGGAGCTGGTGTCTGTCTGTAGCCGGCTGTTTTGTCAATCATGAATTAGTAGTAGCCGTTCTCTAGTTGCAGCCGTGTCAAAAAGGCTTGTTTTAAAAAAATTCTACAATGAACATATGACGCGTCACATGTCAGACACATGTTCTACATGTACTATACCATAAATTTCCTTTCTTTGTGTAGCGGTAGGGCTCCAATTGCAGCCGGTCTCTTAATTGTAGCTGGGTCAAAAAGGCTTGATTTTTAACCAGTGTCCCGGCCTATAAATATAGAGGATTTACGGTATTTTGATTTGCTAGCCTACTACTAGTAACCTCGCAACAAAATTTAAGGGCATACCATATCACTATTTTCGAGCATCCTGCGCAAAATAGGTTTTGTAACATTTATATAGGTAAGAGTGAATGCAGAAAAATCGTTTCTCATGAAGGAAAATATAGGAAAATAAAAGCCTTTGCCACATTTACACACTTTTGAATTAATGTTGCAAAATTCAGCCATATAGGAAAGTTAACTAGAGGCATTTACGTTAAACTTTTTCAATACTCGACCAAGACATCTGTAACACAAATCCAGAAGCCCGACAGTGCTTCACCCATCGAGTGTTGGGATAAGTGCACAATTAAGCCATTATTTACACACATCCAGGGCTCGCATTGTCTCAAAAAAATTGCGTAGCAGAAATGCGATACAAAATACAAATTTGCGTAGCAGTCACGAAAAAATGATTAGCAACTTTTAAGGAATAATTTATTTAGTGAACAATACAAAGTTTACTTTATTTGAAACAATAGCCATTTTTGTGACACTTTTACTTTGTTACACGCAAGGATGGTTGGTCAAGACTATGGCATCCGATGCATGTTAAGACTATTCTCACCCGTGTCTGAAATACAGTTGAGTCACTAAACTGCGATACATTATTTAATTTTGCATCGCCAAAGTTCAAATTCGTGGTACAAATTGCGATGCGACGCTGCTCATTTCGAGCCCTGACATCAAGTGTTTTGGTAAAGACTAGCGACGGCTTATCTTGAAACATTTAAACAGCATTTTCTGGTGTTGAAGTAGCCTAGGCCTATACTGAAAAAAAATTTGGAAAAATAGAAAAACGATGCCAAACCATTAATTAGCTAGTAATAAACCCTTTATTACTAGCTAATTCCGCTCGATAAAATAATTTATGCGACCAATGTAGCCTAATTTGACATACAGTTCGCATTTCACTCAGTGTCTCGCAACTAGCTTTTTCCAAGGAGGAATGGTAGGGCAACATGTTGCAAAAGTGGTCCGATAGCCTGATGGCCAATAGAACGCCAGATTTAATTTCCACGACCGACTAAAACATGGAACTTAAAATATACTTTAAAGTCATCAGAAGGTGTGAAAAAGACACAATCCAGCTCAAGTTTTATTTTCTGTTCAGGCTGGCTAATTTGAAACCAAACGTTCCACAGAAAGGAAACCTTATATCATCTTTATTTCGACTTATGCTAACCTCTTTATGCCTATTGTATAATGAACTACATTAAAAAAAGATTGATAAGAACATAATTAACTTCAATTTAAAATCAACGGTATCATAAACACTTAACAGAAAGATAAGACCACATCTAGAACAGTAAAAGGCCAAACGGATAATCAGCCAACCATCTTGATAAGTGCACGTCTGACGGAAAAAATAAGAGTCAATTAACAGTCTAGAAAAAGATGGGAAACGTATGGACTATTACTGCAGTCAGTTCTTCTGAATGCAACCTTTTGTAGGGTTTACAAGCAGCCTATTTCATGGCTGGGGAGTTTCCATTCCGAGAATAAATACCTGAAATTCCCCTCATTCTCGGAATGGAAACAGGACGAAAAGCCAAATGGGCTGGAAGGGTTAAATAACTATGGATGCAAACCTATTTACGTTGTCTTTTGTACACTAAATGTCAGACTGCCTGAGCGGGGAATTGAACCCACGACCTTTGAAACCAAAGGCCGGCCGAAGTCCTACCGCTGAGCCTTACGGTCAGTATGGCTCAACGGTAGGACTTCGGCCTTTGGTTTCAAAGGTCCAGTCCGGGTTCAATGCCCCGCTGAGGCAGTCTTGACATTTAAGTCCAAACAGCAGCGTAAATAGGTTTGCAACCAAAGTTATTTAATCCTTCCAGCCCATTTGGCTTTTCGTCCTGTTTTCATTCCGAGAATGTGGGGATTTTCACATGCACACAAAAAGCTCCCTCCCAGTTAGTTAGACAAGGGCTGCAGCACAAAATCACACAAATTAAGAACAAAAGTAGGAACTGTTGCCCTAAAAATTTAAGTAGGAAATAGGCTAGTAGGAAAAAGCAGGATTTTTCCTGGTTTTTCCCCGGAATCATTTTTAACACTGGATTGTATACAGGGTTCCCACCAAATAACTGAAATCGATTTCCCCGAGTTTTCCAGAGTAGACGACATCATTTTCCAGGCTATTTACAGTAATTTTAGGAAGGAATTTTTTGTTACACCTTTTACCAGTTTTGTTTTAAAAAGGCTGAAGTTTTGAGATGGGAAATACATTATCTAAAATCTTAATTTTTTCCTCCCCCCCCCCCCAAGTTTTCCAGGTTTCTTGTAAAAAAACAAAGTTCTCCCTGAATTTCAAACATAATTTCAATTCCCCGAGTTTTCCAGGTTGGTGGGAACCCTGTGTGTAATGAACCGTAAACACTTTGATGTTCTATATTATCTAACACCCCCAGGTATTCGACGCTAATCTGCAGAGATGCTAATTACACTATTGAAATAAAACCCGCAGTCCAACATATTATTTCATAAATCAGCCCCTTTCGGCGAATATGGAATGCCTGTTCAAAAGACGAGGAAAATGTAGAAAGTAGTTTTCAAGTTTATAGTAGGCTAGTGCCTGATGAAGACCGACGTTCCCTGTCTGTCAAAAATTCGCAAGAAATACTAGAATACTTTCTTTCCGAATTTGTGCGTAATTTTTCTCCTTAACGCGTATATTTCCGTTGTAAATTTTGATTCAGAAGTTTTTTTCTTCCTTTTTCTTTACAGTACCATGATTACGGCAGAAGGCTTTGTACTGTTCATACTGGGCTCGGGGTTATAGAGTTTATAGACCGGGTTCCCTTATCCGACTACTAAAAATCGGTTTAGCCATCCAACGGAAAATGCAAATGTCTCCGAAATTAACTGAAGTACTGTTTCATCATCTCATGCATTTCATGCGCAAAAGCCCCCTTGTCACGAATGTCAACCATATCAGAACAAAACTGTGAATGCTATCGTGTTCGTGTCCCAAACAGCCACACAACATTCCAACTCTGTGGATTATTCGATCCAGCTCACTCGACAAAAAGAGCCGAAAGTATAATTTTTTTAAGGGATGGAGCAATTCTAAAAGGACCTAAATTAGTTGGATCCCTCCACGATATGATCAGCTTTCGGTTGGAGACCGATTTTTGCAGAAGAACCTAGTTCAGCGCTCCACTGTCGGTTGAGTTTGTAGGCAAATTCAGGTCACACCAGGAGATCCACATGAGCGTATGAAGGGCTGGCTGGCTATATTCATGAGAGGTATGCCGTTTTTGAAAGAGCCTAAAGGCCAACTATTAAAGTCCCCGAAGATGGGCGTCGTTAAGGGAATTGAAGTACAGGAGGATAGTTGTCCGTTTCCATCCTATGACGTGTTTAGAAATCCCATTCAAGGTGCGTCCTTTAGCTGCATCCATTCTAGTGTTCATGGACACGGGCCTGCAGTTGGCGATGTGTCTCTCCAATGTACTTTGCCCCACATGTGACACAGGGGATGCAGTAAACAACTACCTTCTTCCTAAAGTGCACAGGTGTCGACTCGGGAGGTTGTCTGGGAACACAGAGAGGGCGGGGGATCACAGAACCGACGCTCGCAGGTCTCTTCACATTCTTGCTACGGGCGGAGTAGGGGTGGAAGTGAGGGGGCTTCATGGGGTTTGCAAGGGGTGGAGGTGGGGTAGGGGAAGAGGTGGAAGGGGTGGGGGGGGGGGGGGTTTGCGGTGCAGGATCGAAAAAGTTGAGAAAAAAGTAGGCTATGTAGCTTCTCCTGCACCAGATCAGATTCCGCCTTCCACCTCCTCCCCCACCCCCACAAAGCCCCTTCACTTCCACCCCCTACTCCACCCATAGCAAGAGTGAAGAGACCTGTGAGCGTCAGTTCTGTGGTTACCCCCTTGTGTCCCCAGCCAACCTGACACCTACGCACTTTAGGAAGAAAGGAGTAGTTTACTGCATCCCCTGTGTCACATGTGGGGCGAAGTACATTGAAGAGAAACATCGCCAGCTCCAGGCCGGTGTCCTTGAACACCAGGATGTATAGCTAAAGGACGTACCTTGAATGGAATTGCTAATTATGTCATTGGGTGGACACAGACGACAACTCTCCTGTACTCAAATTACCTTGACGACGCCCTTCTTCTGTGACTTGAATCATTGGCAATTTCAAAAGCTCTTTCAAAAACAGCATGTTCTCCAGGATGAATATAGCTAGCCAGCCGACCTGAATTTGCCTGGAGACTCAACCAACAGTGGAGCGCTGAACTAGCTTCTTCTGTAAATATCAGTGGTCATATCATACAACAAAGCGGTGAATTCAAAAAATGCATAGCAATGTGATCTTTCTCTTTCGCAAGCAAGCTTTTACTTCTGGTGAAAGTGGACGGGAACTGTCATATGTATTGTGACCGTTTTCCAGCGAAAATTCAAGACAATCAGTTTTTGTTCATCTTTGTAGCGTTCGCTTCCTTTTGTGAATATGTGGCGTATTAGTTATTTTTAGTGCAAGATTTTCGCTGTTTGGCTTTGTCTCCTTTTTATGTTACGTAATTTAGTGATTTGTGTACGCTATACTTATTTCTTTATTTGCATATTACCTCAACTAACCAATTCTGTCCACTGGACCAAACTTTCTCCTCACCTTGTAAGGCATTACAAGCATTCCAAGGACCTACTCAGTTTTCAAATCGTCATCTTACCATCTAGCCTACCCAGGCCAAACAAAAAAAATTGTTTGGTTTGCGTTACGCAGTTTAAAAAAATAGGGTCGGTCGGTCGGAAAATTCTTTTTTTTTTGCACTGTTTTTTTGCTACTAAATCCGAAAGTCTTTACTTCAAAAATTGTAATTTAATATTTTATTATGCAATAAAGATACATTCATGTTCGCGGAGCAACATTATCCCTTTTTCCAGGAAGCATTTGAACCATTTTTGTATTGTAGGATGGAGCGTCAAAATAGGGAGGTGGATATTCTTTCGTTGGACGGAAAAAAAAGTTTAGGGTCGGCTCGTAAAAATAAGATCGGTCGGGTAACACAAACCAAAGCATTTTTTTTGTTTGGCCCCATCCACTCACACAAGAATATACACCGTTCTGCTAGTAACAGAAAAGGAGGATCCACAGATGAGTCCCACCACCAACGAAGAATGTTTTGGCACATAGGGGCAAGTTTATTTGGGGAAAATTATTTATCCCGTTCAAGTGACCCACCCACAACCCACAGCCTTCACAAAGCAGCTTTTCATTGAGGACAGGAACACTTGCGCTGGCAGTCATGTATGAGACTGGCGTCAAAAGGGCATTGCTGGTGAATTTTGGGACTTTTTAGGTACATGCCATATTGGATACGAGAATAATCCTATTTTCGGAACCACTTCCACAGCGGCTCCAAGCACGGCCACCATCGATCTGTATACGTTGGTTGTACTATCTCCGTTGGTGTAAAGGGTAAATTAAGGTCGCTGTTTCTTGAAAATAAGGTCAGTTTTTTCCAAATTTACCTAACCTAACCACATAACACCAGAAACCGCAATAAAAATTTTAAACCTTTCTAAACTTCACGCGCTGGAATCTAGATAGGCCAGCCATCTTACTTGGAGCTTCTGCGGTAGTGGACCCCTATTTTCTGAGCCATTCTTTTACCAAAAGTGCAGGGGGGGGGGGGGGCACCATGGCCAGGTTATAGCATTATTTGGTGGCTTAGCTATGACTAAGCTAAATTGCCCCTATTGTCATCTACTGACCAGGGCAGATAACCCAGGTTGGGTTGGCACCCTCAAGTAAAAACAACAACAAAAACTACTACGGCTATGCATTGTTGCAGTAAAGCATCTTTTACGACATCCGGGTAACAATAAAGTTAACTGCCCTTAACTTTGTTATAGCGCAAACAATTCAATCAACCTAACAACACGTGTTTCCAACCCCTACAATGCTAAACCACGAGCATCATCGGGTATTTTGAATGTATTCAATGCGGATTCGAAACACCAACTGTTAAAAAACTCCGTAGCCGTAAAAACGTTTTTAAAAATTCAGCAAAAAAAAAAAAAAAAAAAAAAAAAGACTTGCACCCACCTCCCCCTCCACAGAGCCATAGGATTATTATTCTGCGTACAGCTCGCTTACGTAACGTCAACTTATACTTTATCAGCAAGCATAGGCAAGGCCCAGTGGCCTATTAAATTTAATCAAGGTAAAAGCACACGTGAGAAAGGGGGTGGGGGAGGGTCACAGACGAAATCTCGGACGTGTCAAGGATAAACACTCGACACTTGTACGAAGATACCAGTCAGTTGCACATTTTAACCTTCCGGATCCAAGTTTGTTTTAACTATATATCAAACTACTAGATTTACCAAAAAAAAACCAAACAAACAGAATTTGTGTTCCACCGCCACATACTACTCCACGACGCACTCTATTCGAAAAAAATCCCGAAAACAGAAAATATCTAGCCCAAGCCGTGACCTCAAACAGGCTCACTTCGGTCAAATTATTACCACCTAAATATAAATTACGGCTTACCAGTTCCCTGATCCAATGATGGCTACTTTAAGTTTACCCATATTAATTTGATTGTTGACTGCTTACGAATTTTGAAACGGCTTCTGCTGAAGGACACCAGCTAGAAACTAAAATCAAACCTCTTGGCGTCTGCTGCTTTTAGCACATCGACAAGTACAACCCAGAAGCATGTAATCGTAACCGGAACTTGAACAAGAGCACCTTTGCCTGGTGGTTCCGGTAGCGTATGTTTCGATGGTGGCGCCTTCTGGCTGTTGGGAAGAGAGAGTAGCGAGTGTTGTTGAAATCGTATTGGCTAATAAATCCGAAAGCTTCGTTGACGTTCACATCGTTTATACGCTCATCACCCTTCTTTCGAAAATGAAAGACGTTGTTCTTAATAATGATCTAAAAGTCGAATATCTGCCTATGCATCGATAATAGCGTCATACCGGCTACGCACGAGGCTGCTAGCATCTGGGGGCAGGAGCCTATAGAAAACAACTTTTTCTATAGTTTTCTATAGGCTCCTGCTGGGGGTAACAATCAAGGGACTGTGAATTTTGCTGGCGGGGAAATGTGTGAGGGTGGGAACGGACGTGGGAGGGCATGGGGAAGGTGGGAAGACGGAGGAAGGAACTGGCAGTATACCTTCCTTAACCACCGAACAGAACGCACCAATGTTAGAGAAAGTTTGGCTCCAACTTGACGTCACACGTGCGCAGTGATGTTGAGTCAGCCGTTCAGTACCTTCGTAAACTACAATCACAGCTCAGTAAACTCAACAATGACGATGGTTGACGTCAATCAATCCGCATCAACACGGTTATCAGTAGGGAATGAGCCAAACTGTCACCAACAGTGGTGTGTTTTGTTCTTTCTGTTTGGTCGTTTAGGAAGGTACTGTGGATAAAAAGTCTTCAGCGGAGCGATATGGGTACCAGGAGGAGAAAAGTAGGATGGGATGGGAAGGTTATTACAGGGGGGATTGGGGAAGTGTTCTGTTGTTTAGGGCAAGAGCTGGGGCTCCCGACGAGGGAGAAGGTGTGGAAAGCTGGGGGGGGGGGGATGTCACGTGCGGCATTTGTGGAGAGGGCAATTAAACGATGGAACATATGGGGGAGGAAGTAAAAATGGGAAAAAGATTGCTGGTAGGGATCGGAAGAACAGGGAAAAACCATATTGGAATATTCGCTAAAAAGTATTCAAATATATTCGTTCAAAATTTTTTTCCATGTTTAAGCCCGACCCCCCCCGCCCCCCCGCAAAAAAAATTTAGTCTATTGACAATGCAAGTAATACGTATAACCACCATTTAAAGTTAATCTACTAGGCAAGGCAACTTGGACGGCAACTTGGACCCCCCCCCAAAAAAAAATGTTGCATTGCTGACTATAGTACGGAATGAACGAAGGTGTCTTCCCCATTCACGAATGATATTGAAGTTGACGTCATCTACCAACGGGCTACCATGGCCCTGGTTAACTTCCTCATTCTTTAGTTCTTAAATGCTTTAGGGAGAACTGCTGCGTGCATCCCCACTCCCTACACTTGCCAGTGGGCAATCCAAAACGTATGTACCATTCATGGTTGGGAGGGAAGAAGGCATAGTGGGGATTGGCTGGGACTCGAGAAGCCCACACGAAAACTTAAAAAACAACTTAAAAGAAAATATAAACATAAAATGACACTAAACATTTTTTTTTTAATATTAGAATGGAATATATCGTATTCGAATATAACATATTAATAGAACATTTGTTTGCAGAGCAAAACAGGTCAGGCAAGGATATGCTCATGCTCTTAATGGCCAAATAGTTGAATATTCGAATATTCGTCAGACCTCCTACTGGTGGGATATTGGAACCGCAAGGGTGAAGACTAAGGGCCCCCCCGCACTAAGCAACCAACGAGAATTCTTACAGTATATGTAGCACGGCAAGCCGCGCTTGACAGTCGCAGCGGCCATTGACGTCCCGGGGGGCAAGCAGATGACCGCAGAGCGACCATACTTGCTCCGTGTTTATTTTTCACCACATGATCGAGAATTATCAATGAAAAACGGACGAGGATGCATTTCACGTCGCCGTGTTTTTCGGCCAAGATGGCCACTGGCCACACGACCTGCTGGCCACCCAGTGTGCGGAGGCACTAAGGAAGTGACGGTTTTTTTTTGTGCTTTGAGATTGATGGGCTAAGCGGCTCACTCCTGCACCCTGTTGCAAAAGGAACAGTCAATACCATCATCACCAGGTGGCGGAAAAAAATCAACGTAGTTCGACCTAGACCAAGGTTTGAACAAGCCAATGCTGTGCGAGTGGGTTTCTTGAACTTAAAAAGTGCTCAATTTATCGGGTTTGTTGGCAGGTGCTGCAATTTTTAGCAAGTAGAACCTTTTCTTTTCCAATTTCTAACCTTAAAGTGGCACTGTCACAGACTGAAAGTGCCGAATCTGGCAACATCTAGTGCTTGGCAAGCAAGCGAAGGAATGCACAACAACATGTCTTAACGAAACAAACAAGCCACGACCTCCTTAATTATTGACTGAAAATTTGGTGTGTCCTCATGCACTTGGGAGAAAGCTGTAAAGGTCAACATCATTATTACTGCCAGACCACGGTAATTTCGTACGGTTTTCAATCGGTGATAGTGCCTGCGTAAGCTGCCAGAGTATGTTTTGCAGCGTAGGGGATTGGACAAAACAACGCTTTTAGCCCAAAGAAAACTTGCTCTCACAGCATCGCATTGACTAACAACGTCATTATTTCCCCCCTTGAATTTGAATCCAGTACCCCTTGCAGCTAGCTCAATGATTCCCCCCCCCATGCTATTCTAGTTACCATTACATCGTTAATATTGCTGCTCTATACCAGAGCCTCTACTGTAAAGGCCTTCCACAATGATACGACAAGCAGGTTAGCAAGTGACGTGCTCGACTGGTAGACATTGGAAACATTGTCGGTGTCTTCGCTAGTTTGCCAATTCACCGCTTGGTGACAGCACCTACCAGACCAGCTCAGTCGTTGATTCAAGTCGCATATTATTGACGTAGTCTGTTACGGCCTTTACTGTAGGAGGCGCTGTCTATACACACCACCTGAAACTAACGAACTATGTAGGTTTTTGACACTCGACCTGATACATTTCTCAAGATACCCTCAACCCAAAATGTCAGCGTTCAATTCAGTGTGCTGCCCAAGTGGCGATAGGTAAGAATCCCTATATGTGTGCTCCACACTGTAAAATCAGGAACCACAAGAACCAATGAACATTGTGCTTGTTTAATTGGCTCCTGGCAAAAAGGGATTGAGAAATGATTATTTGAAGACAGGATTATACGCAACACATTGTTGAGGAGGATGGAAGCTTGGCATGAAGCTTCTGAAGTTCCACAAATTGCTGCTGATTTGTATCACTACTCTTTCTGAAGCAGCTGGGTAAACAGCAATCAAGAGAGGTGTTGTTCATCCAGGAGGTAATGCCTGGATGGACGTGACCATCTTCGAAACCTGATGTAACGTGGAGCCACAACATTCGGGAACTTAGTTCTCGGCTTAGTACGTGCTGAATGCTCCAAGTCGTTTTAGTTCCGAAAACTTGAGCTCTTCTGTTTTTGTTTGAAGACATGGATATATGCATGTGGGGCACTCGAGGCACGTGGCCCTTCCCCCTTTTAAATGCCCTTTATTTTTAAAAATCCTAGATGCCATTTTCACTGCTCTTGCTTCCCGATCAGGGGTAGGGAGTAACTCCCCCCCCCCTCAAGTAAAAGATCCTCAAATGTGTTCATTGTCCTTTTTCTTCCAAGTGTGCTTCCCCCCACCATTTTTGGAAGTCTGTTTATGCCCCTGTTTGAAGCTGAAATATAACCACTTATATGGCAAAATAACCACTCTGTTCTCGTAAGATTGGGAGCTCAGACTAAGTAGTGAAGAAACTACTTAACTGGGGTGTGTTTAAGAGAAGTAACAGTACACGTGGATCTTCAATGTTGACTTTTCAAGGGAACGATAACCGAATCCTCAACAAAACGACCGAGATAAAGCGATATAACCTGCCGAATACAGTATTGAACAAATGGTTGTGGAGGTAGCCCAAGCAGACCCGATTTCGGTATTTGATTTTATCAAAGGATACAGAGTGCGCAAGGAAACTTGCGAATATAGTAATGTGTGATGGAGTCTATGAATCTCAAACAATGCCGATGGTGGTAAAGACTGGATCCTTCTATTTCCAAAGCCTAATGGCTAACATGTACAAGGAAATCTGGGAATTTTTAGGACCATTTCAGAATGAAGTAGCAGTAAGGATGAAATCGAGCAATGAAAATTTAGCATGGGATACACAACAACTACAGCAAATTTACGGATTCTTTTTATGTGTTGGGCTGACCATATAATCCCTGAATTAGCGGCAGTGGGCTAAACACTGGATGAAGTACCATGGATACTTAGATGGTGCAAGTAAGCGGTCCCCAGAGACATCAAAATTGAAGCGGTCTAAAAACATCCGTCAAAGAGGCAATCAAGCAACTTTTAGGTCTTACAGATTTTTTCAGCAATATATAGGTGACTCCACATCAATTGCTGCTCCTTTGACGTGTAAGCTATTGAAGAGATATCTTAACTGGGTCAAGTGGACTGATGAGTGCGAGAATGGATGTGTCACTTTGAAGAATCACAGACAAGCCTGTTCTGACAGAGCACGACGAAACAAAAGACTATTACTTAATCATTACTTAATCGTCAAACGTGGGCATGGGCAAAGTCTTATCCCAGTTCTACGATGGGGAGGATCATCCCGTTATTTTTCTCTAACGCAAGTTGGCAAAACCCAGAAAAATTATGGCACAATCGAGAAAGAATTCTTATTTATGCATTGTGTGGAATTTTTACAAGTGTGACACTATTTGTACAGTTTTCATTTCTTTGTGTGTACGGACCACAATCCACTTAGGTGGTTGCAAACCCAGAAGGACACAAATCCAAGACTAGTACATGGAGTCTGGGGATACAGCATTGACATATTACGTAAGAAGGACCTGAGAATTCTGAAGCTGGCACCACGAATCAATTGTTTGAGGAGGATTATTTTTTACATGCATTGTATGTTTTGCCGATTGTTTTGCTATGGACAATGATGACCATACAATCATCAGTGTGACGAATATGGGACAACTAACGCAACTTTCCATTAACTTTCCAGGAAATTTAATGTGTAAATTTCTAACTTGGAGGTAGAGGTTTGACGTACATAGGTCTACTGTACCCTACTTTGCTTACACGTGTAGCTCCCCTTTAATTCAATTTTCCTTTAAAAATTCTTTTCCCTACAAAATGGTTCAGTCATGCGTCTACCTTCTAATCGGTTCAATTATCATCTTTACTTATTCAATATTTTGATGTTGCCATGTTAATCGCAGGATGAAACTCTCGTTCGGATTTGACTTTTCAGTAAGATTTGTTGTAACTTTACGTTCCCAACTGTCGATGGGAGGAGTAGCAAATAACAGTAGATTTCAAACAAACAACGTCAGTAACAAAGAACTTTGGCACGAGATTTTGTTAAATCCGGTTCTCCAATGAATGTAAACCATCCAACATCTGGTCATTGTGAGCAAAAGCGTTGAAGGATATTCTATGTTCGTGTTTCAGTAGAAACAGACAGTCTTAACTGCTTGTTCAGCGAAGCGATTTAGTATGTGTGGTGTCGTTACTTGTGGCGCCACAATGGCCACTTTCAATTTAGGTTCCTTTTGTTAACCATCCTAGTTTACTATAACTATTAGGCTAGCTATTGTTTTGTAACTATAACTATGCCATACTTCCTGTCATATGACTTATTGTAACTATATAACAGCTTGCCAACAGGAAGTAAACTGTCTTTTCAGTTGTAGCTTACACAACACTCGTTTATCTTTATTATGCCATACCAGCCAGAGTACACTACAGTATGACGAAGTCCTGTGTAGTCTCAGCGTATAGTAATAGCTGAAGACTTTGAGCCATGTGATCAACTGACTTGTGTAGTCAACCTTATCTGTAGTGGTTGTAGACGTGTTTCCCAATTGTTGGACAGATTTGTTAGACTAACTGTGCTTAAAGTTCGTTGCGTGACGTAGCATTAAACTGGTTCAACTACAAGAAGTCAGCACTCCTTTCGATTCCTTCAGGCAGGTGGTGGCACCTGAATGAAGAGTTGTGCGAGGGTACCCTGGTAAAGCCAAAGCCGTAAAGTCAAAGCCACGTATGTGTAGACTCTGTGCTATCGGAAAGGATTCCTACCGGTCGAACACCGCAAGTTTTTTCTGGTGAAGACAACCAGCCTTTAAGAAGAAAGTTTAATCAATGAAGTACTGGTATTTTATTTTGAAACCACAATCACCTTACAAAAACAGTTTCAAGGTTTGCGCTGGTAGCAAGCTTCTTTTATGGGCCACATGTCATCCATAATGCATTCCATCATTTCAGCTAAATTCCTTAGAAGGAAATACGTCTGCAATGAAAAAAAAA
>JAHWFP010127661.1:29153-39286 GCA_023313725.1 Lithobius niger
AAAAAAAAACGTACATTATAAAAGAACATATGTAAGGACTGTTTTATGATGACCCATGCTTAATCAAGGAACACACACACACACACACAATGCTCAACCATGTTCAACACCATTCCATATATGCCTTACGTTTGTAAAATTGTGCCGTGTGTGTTTTAAGACCATGTATCTACACACACACAATTTGGACTTCTCTGACACTGATCTTTATTCATACCAGCAGAGCAACTAAGCAAGCCAACCACCACTATTAAAAGAAGCTTGCCTTATGGCTACTGGGGAGGTCCCGACGAGTTCAATGGTGTGGCATCAGAATACTTCACTACCAAGGCCAATTGGGATGAAAGCTCCGTGCCTCGTTGGGGCAAGAAAGCCTTTATATCAATCGGCCTTGCTTTTAACACACTTCTGCGTGAATGATAAATGTCGCTGACACCAAGACATAATCTAATATTTGTAATCTAATTAATTTAATAGTACACAAACCCACTATCATAATGATAAGAAGCAAGAGAGGGGGCGAGGGATAATCGTCTAACTGGAAAATCGCATAATTGGAAGAACGTATACCGTATAACAGTACAACAAAGTCGTCCAACACAAAATTCGTATAATGGAAAATCGTCTTATGTCCCTGCCTCGCTCGCGCTGCCGTGCTCGCTGCGGCTATACATATAACATCAGATATTGCAGGTATATTATTGTCCAGACGTTTATCCATTATACGATTATCCATTATATGATATTCCGATTAGATGATTTTCCAGTATACGACATACCGTTTAGATAATTTTCCGTTATATGATATTCCATTTATTTTTCAGATTTTTTATTTATGCAGATATTTAATTAGACAATTATCCCATTGGACGATTTTCCAGTTAGACTTTCGTTCGACGCCTCGCAAGGAGAAGCATGCACTCCCAGCCCAAAGGCAAGCCGTTAGGGATGACAAAATACCCAGCTATTATCGTGTAACTAAAAGATAGATTCTAATATCTATACCTAGCTACAACACAGAATGGAACAAAACCTTAGGATGCAACATAAAAACAATTTTTCCCCGGGATACTTGAAGTTGATACCCTGGCCGTACAAAGTTGCCCTTTGCCATCACTATCACAAAAAAAATTATTTCATCACTCTGGGGTCAAAAGAGTTGCCGCAAGGGCCTTCAAGTTTTAACATTGTATGGCAATAGGCCGAACAGCGAAAAGGCAAAAATTATAATTTAACTAGTTTAAAAATTAAATTTTTTAACATTATCACATTAATACTCTAAGAAACTAAGTGAACATACGGTACTTAAAAGCATTTAATTTTCTTTCAAAACTGTAGGATCAATTTAGCATCGAAAGTGGGCCACAATGGCATTTCAGGCTACTTTGGTCCATAACTACTATTCACGCTACAGCGCAAAAAAAAAAAAAAAATTGTGGTTACTTTTCATGATCTCTAAAAGCTTCAATGAGATGATGTTAAAATTAAATTTAAAACCAGTCATATCATCCTATTTTACTTTTTCGCCTTTCTGCCTGTTTCCATAGCATACAATGTTAAACATGAAAGTCTTCTCGAGAGCTGATCCCAGAGTGATGAAATTTTTTGTGTGATAGTGATGGCAAACGGCCACTTTTCCATTACCCGGCTATCAAGAATTCTGAAAAAAAAAAGGTGACCTTCGTTTTTCAGCATCAGTATGAAAACATAAGAAATGGCTTATTTCGCTAAGCCAGTCAATTTTGGCTGGAATGCTGGTCTGAGAAGGCATCCTGGAGTTTACCAAGCAGTAATATTTTTATTGGGAAGGGGGGTGGAGGTGCAGGGTTGGGAAATGCACATCATCAGATGAAATGAATTTCAAATCTCATTAAATTAAATAAGATCATTTGAGTCTTTAAAATAAATTTACGCCATGTCCCATTCCACGTTCTGAGCAACAACTCCCACGCGGCCAGTTCTCAGACAGTGGCCACATTTACATTTATGGGGAACCGATGGTAAACAGTATGTTGTGTGATCATTTTTCCCAATCGGTCTAAGCAAAAGCAACTAGCAAGCTGCACTGAAACGACTTTGATGCACGGAAGGAGTTTTGCTTCTTAAGACCATCTTGGAAAAAAGCGCAGGCCTAGCCTCCCAACTCAATGCCTACCAGCGTTGCTTCGATGAAATGAAATTCTGGTAATGGCGACTAAACTGGGCCGGATCTAGGAAGAATGTAAAACCACAGATTCTGTCCCTTTAGACCTTATGACCAGAATTGGAGGAGTTACAACATGCATACTCTCACAGCCTTCGTAAGTTCAGGCATTTTTGAGCTCCTAGCGTCACGCACAAAATCATATAAGAATGACCTAGAAAGCAGTACATTTTCTGTTAATTAACCTACTATATTCAATATTTCTTTCACATCTTTCATACATCTTCCATTATTCAGGGGCAGACGAACTTTTTGAAAGGTCTCATGTAGGGGTTGAAGAACCATTTTAATTGCTCACACAAGTCAACCCATTCACTGTATTTACATGACAATTTCTGACCTTGAAAGAAGTACCGTGTCGGTTAACTGTCCTATATTCAACGTTTCTTTCACATCCTCCATTATTCAGGGGCAGACGAACTATTTGAAAGGTCCCATTGGGGGTTAAAGGTCCTGTTTTAAAGGTTTACAGAAGTCAATCCGTTCACTATATTTACATGCCAATTTCTGACCTTGAAAGAAGTACCTTTTCTGCTAACTGTCCTGTTATATTCAACGTTTCTTTTATATCTTTTACACAGGGACAGACAAAGTTTTTGAAGTTCTCATTCAGGGGTTGAGGAGCACTTTTTAAATGCTCTCAGAAGTCAACCCATTCACTGTACTTACACGCCAATTTAAGACCATGAAAGAAGTACTATTTCAACTGTCCTATTATAATCAGAATTTCCTTCACATCCTCCATTATTCAGGGACAGATGAACTTTTCGAAAGATCTCACTCGGGGATTATGAGCCTTTTTCAAGTGCTGACAGAAGTCAACCCGTTCACTGTGTTTACATGCCAATTTCTAACCTTGAAAGAAGTATACCTTTTCTGTTAACTGTCCTATTATATTCAATGTTTCTTTCACATCCTCCATTATTCATGGACAGATGAATTTTTTGAAAGGTCTCATTCAGGGGTTGAGCAGCATTTTTATTTGCTCACAGATTAGTCAGCCAGTTCACTGTATTTACACGCCAATATACTGTATTTACAGCTTGGCTATCCAGAACCTTACCCAAACAGGGATGTGAATTGAGGGGGGGGAGGGGGTTCCAGGTGAAGGAAATTTTCTCCTAATGCTGTCCACAAGTCCATTAAACCTGACTTAAAACTCAACACGTATAACAAAAGTGAAGTCATTAATTTTGTTTAACTGCCATGCATGTATTCTGAACCTGATAATGCAATGTCTTGCCAGTGTGACAGGTCAGTCTTAACTAGCCACGTTTAAAATATGTCATAATTGCATAATGCCGTATATGATGGCATGGAAGGCACAGCATGAAAATATCGTCATTGTAATCCTGGCTTTTTTCCTCAGTTAAAGTCGGGATTACTACTGTGAAAGTATGCTGGATACCATGACAGTATTTTCTTCCATGGCCTTTCCACGGCATCGTAGTTGTACGCAGTGGTTGTTTTTATGTTGAAAGGAGTACAAAAATATGGCAGAAAAAATGTTCAACCTACATTTTCTCTTTAACGGTAATCAAGAGTCGAATGGGGAGAGAGAGAGATGAACCGATGTTTGCAGTGGATATCGGCCTTCTTGGCTACATTCGTCATCGGATTATCAGCAACGATTTTTATAGTGTCCGCTGCTATCTTGAGTTCGCCCCAGAACGAATACAGATAATCGATTATATGTTTTCGATAGCAGAGCGCCTTGTTGAGCCTAGACGGTTACAAAAACAATGCCGGCCGTCGATTAAAGCCGCTCCCTCCAGGAAGATGTAGCCGCTCATAAAATAGCTGCAGGACTCAAGATACGCTGCGTGCACAATAGGCAAATGTTAAAACAGAAATATTTAATTTTACTCCATCATTCGTGACAGACGTGTCGACAATAAATTCCCAGTCAACGAATTTTCGGTCAACTAAATTTTAAGACAACTAAATTTTAGGCCAAGAATGCAACCTACTATTTTATACTAGCCCACAATCGGATAGGTTTTGGATTGGTTAAATTGCTTCCTAAAACTCCAAGATGGCATCACCAATCAATTTTTAAAATGCAGCTCATTTATTCATTACTTAAACACAATAAATAACAGTTAACGGTCAATGTAAATACCCCCTTATGTTTATTAACGGTTAATGTTAATATACTCTTAAATTAAACCTAACACAATTTACATTTAAACTGGTTTACAACAAAATAAGTGCAGGTTATTTCCAACAGGTCACATTTCTGCTCCAGGCAGAAAATAACTCTGAGAGGGAACATGACTCAATTTAATTTAAACGCCTTTCTCAAGCTACTTAATTAAGACGATACAAGCTTCCGGTAGCCTAAATACTAAGTTACATTCCGCGAAGATTGTAACTAAGCCTAACTATTTTCTTAGCATCGGACCATTACATCTTGAAGACCAAAATCAGAATTTGGAGTCGGCATTTTAGAATATGAGTGCATCCTTGGGGAGAAAGGGTTAATGTAAATGTGTCTATTTCTGGCTTATACTGCACATGTAATATGTTTAATCTACTGGATGGCATTACATGTCATTTCTCAAGGCGTGCCGTGTACAAAAATCTCAAGTAGAACGACATCCTCTTGTTCAATCATCTGAATTAGCACGTTTGTGATTTATGTTCCCTCAGTTCCAAACCCTTGGTGCTATTATGCCATACTTAACAGTCACATTCGTTAACTTAACTTATAACAAGTATTACCGCTGTTTGCCAAATTCAATGCTTTCTTAATATTAAGGAACAAGACAATTATGATGCTTACAGACAGATACAAACTGTTACGATACTTGGACACAGTGGCGGGATCGGGTTCTTTTTCCATTAAAGTTTCCTCACTAACAAGCGGAACGCTACGAGATCCTCCAGTTCTTTCATCCTAGAAAATAGAAAATGTCCTGGAACATTACACTTAATATTACTGCAATTTACGGGATTTGAACTGGACTTCCCACAGTTTTATATAAAACAAAAGTAAACGCTTCTGGACTCAGATAAACAGCCGAGGTTTAAAGGGACACCCGGCTTGCCTTATAACATACCGCGTGCCAAATTACAGCTACACGCAGATCGTCATCCGAGCAATTACAGCGCCAAGGTCGGCTGGGGTGGTAGCTGCATTCCTCGCATAGCTGCTGTCTCGGTTAGCTTTGGGAATAGTACACAACACAGAATCAAGTCAACGAGTGTGTCATCACAAACTGGAATGATTCTCATATTTTAAAACCATAATTTATAATTTTCTAGGCTAGTGTCTTATAATTTTGCTTCGGCGATCTAGTATAGTAATAATTAATTTTAACTTAAAGCATTAGTCTATTAGATTTTAGATCTCGCGGTAATTATTAGAAAATTAGTAGATATACACACAGAGAGGAAACGTCATGATTATTGTACGCGCGCAATGCATCATATAGTTACGGATCGTTCTTAAATATATTTAACAATATTCAACAGAACATCTCCTAGACGCCACATTTTAAAACGGTTTTTTAGCAAGGGAAAGACTAACGGTAAGTAAATAGACCTTTGGGGCCGTACTTGATGTGGTGGATCGAGAAAAATGGCACTGGGAGGTATATCCCTTTAAGCTCCGTTCTGGTCACAAAATCTTGTTTACCTGGGTGCCTGTTACCTTTACTTTTCATTGAAGAAACACTCCACAGCAAGGATGGGCCAGAAATCTAGACAGTGTATATCCAACTGTGAAACCATTCAACAAGTGCCCAAATACAAAGAACACACACCGTAGCAACAGTCTGCATACATTTCTCAATTATTATTATTTCATGATTATGTTACAGGTACAGCACTAATGCACAACTGTTTAATAAAAAGCCTTCCTTGCAAACAGTTAAAAGGTATATTCCTCCCAAATGGCTTTCAGTATGGCTCAGTTTTGCAACATTACTTCAGATGCGTGTAAATGTTGCAAAGGAATTTATTTTCCCATTTTTTCCCTCGTGATTAACGGTTTTGCTACATTCACTAACTTATGTATATGTTGCAAAGGCTATTTCGCGCAGGATGCTCGATTATAGTGAGAACGTATGTCCTATTAACAAACAGCTTGAAAATAAATTAATTTGTTATAAAAAGTAATACTAACCTTTTGTATAAGTTAACCATTGCTTGCATTTAGGAGTTAATGGTTTAATTTAGGCTAATTAGCATAAGCTCCCAATATATCGGTATCGGATCGGTGACAATATCTGTGGGATAAAACCACCCGATATTTATTACTAATAAATAATCAAAGTTATTATTAAAATATAACATCGTCAATTCGGCCATTAGCACTATAGCATCCGTGGCCTATCTTGAGTTGGCCGTAGAACGAACATAGTCAATCGATTATACGTTTTGGTAGCAGAGTGCCTTGTTGATATCCAAGGTGGTTACGAAAACTACAGTACAAAAACAGTGGCGGCCATCGATTAAATCCGCCTCTCCAGGAAGACGTAACCTTTCAAAAAAACTGCAGGACTCAAGATACGCCGCGCACACAATAATTGATTAAGATCATGAATCACTAAGACAGCATTTGGCTTCAACACTTCTAGCCCAGTGCACAGCAGTGGCCTAGTGCACTTTGGCTAGAAGCCAGCCTCGAGTTATCCAGATACCTCCTTTATAACTCAGTAGTCCTGGACTGGCTCTGGAACATTCCATCCACCTGTTCATGCTGGACAGCACCAGTTCAGACCAGTCCCACTCAACCGGGTTAGAACCAGTTGGGATCAGAGCCCCTTAGACAATGGGAACCAGTTTCCCAAACTGGGTATAAATAAGAGCTCCCCTCAGAATTAAAGTGTCTTGGATTCCAATTCAACACAGTGAGGCTGCCAGTCTCTGAGCTCCCCAGACCCAGGATCTTCAGTTGCAGAAGTATAAGTTATGATTGATTGAGTAAAGTTGTTGGACTTAGAATATCTGTCATAGTAGTAGTTGTTGGGGTCCATGACAATTCGGTCCCAGATTAACAGATTGCGACAGTTCGGTTCCGTATAAAAAATAACACTACGAAAATTGGGTCGCGTAAAAAAAAAGTAACTCGCCCTAGTGGTTAAGTGGGTTTATGTAAATAATGCCAACTAGTTGAACTCCACGTACTATATAAAACGACGCAACAATGGCAAATACTAGTCGAACAAGCAATGCTGCGGAGAGCTGGAACAGAATCTTTGAGTGGCCATAATCATCCAACTGTGCGGAAAGCCATCAAAGGCATTCAAACGGACCAACCTCAGTAGCGTTGCCTTGGCCATTGCTCAAGAAGCAAAGGGAGAACTTCCACCGAAACGTGTAGGATACCAAGTTTTGAAATTGCAGCAACGATTGAGGAGCGTTCACTAATTACCTAACCCTTTTATCTAAGAATTTAGACTCCTCCCCGTCCCATTTTGTAACACCACTGTTCTTAGCATAATTCCCGCACCTGAAAATACGTCACCTTTCCTTTAAACCACTACCCCTCGCCCTTCTGCATACATTTTTCAGGGTGAACTCTGTTTTATAGCTGTCCTTACTACCTAGAGGCTTAATGACCAGGGAGTTTGAAAAAAATAAAAATTTCAAGTTGTAAACAAAAGTAGAAACTGGCATTGCACGGAACATATGATTCTAATTTTGTTAGTCATAGTTGTAATAGTTTTTGCTCAAATTTTAACTGGCATTTTATTTATTTTTTACTTGGAAAATTTTTGACTTGGGACCGAATTGTCGTATGTGGTCTTATTTTTTGGGACCGAATTGTCCGGGACTGAGTTTTTGGGACCGAATTGTCTTGGGACCGAATTGTAGCGAACCCAGTTGTTGGACTTAGAATAGTCTACACACTTGTTGAGATACTAGAATATGGGCCTATCACTAGCAAGGACGCACTAGCGTTATTAGAGTATAGAGCCCCAGCCCCTTTAAGTTTAAGAGTGCATTACGCGGGAATTTAAGAGGGAGAATATAAACCCACTAACACTAGCTGATTTGACTTGAATAAGCTTACGTTTGTTGCCCAAGATAAATCTGTGTGGTCTCCCTTACTTGCATGCCGATTGTGTGATCTTGTTTAGTTGCTGCAGTTAATAGCCGGCCGGTGTAGACATAAATCTCTACATATACTAAATCAGCAGTAAATCCCAACAAGGGGGTTTATGCTAGATTTACATAGGAGCTTGTCACAGGCAGGATGATTTTTAATATGGATAGGTGAAAAACAGGTTAACAGGCAAAAAATCCACTGGTGGGTATTATTGTGTTTTTGTTCAGGTGGGGTCGATCACCCATGTTATCCAGTTTGGACGGACGAACCTGGACCAGCGTCGGGGCCTTCCCGTGGAATGCCTCAGCTGCGGGGCGGGGGTTTTCGTGAGGGCGACCTCACACCTCGTGTACTTCGTCTGGCGTCCAACAGTTGACACAGAACTGGCACGACCGGGGGAATCCGACTGTCTAATTAAAACAAAGCATTGCAATGGCCGTAGGTTGGTGTTGGCGCAATGCGATTTCTGCGCAGTGCTCTGAATGTCAAAGTGAAGAAATTCAACCAAGAGCCGATAAACGGTGGGAGTAACTATGACTCTCTTAAGGTGGCCAAATACCTCGTCATCTAATTAGTGAGGCGCATGAATGGATTAACGCTCATTAACGCTCGTGAATGGATGGACGCTGCGGTTGTGTGGCGTCAGTTGAGCTATGGCCTTTGGCTGGGCGCTCCATAACCATTTTATCTGTCCCTATCTACTGGGATTCCTAGCGGGCTCCTAAGCCTGCCTGTTGTGGCAATTTTGTGGCTCCTGAACATCCACTGTTTTCTTGGTGAAAGACTGTTTCCAGACACTTCTTCTTGTGCGTGTTGCTGTATAAGAACCTCAAGCACTATTTGTGACTGTCTGGGGTGAGCTGAGTTAATTATTATGGCAATGATGAGTGTTTTCGTCTTAGTCATCTTGTTAGGCTTAAGCCCTTAATGGAAGCAGCCATCTTTGTAGTTTTGGTTTGTTAGGGACTAGTAATGGTTCAATCCTGAGTCCTGACACTTTTCTTTTTGGGTTTTTCTGGGCCAGGGTGGTTCCTTGGACCACCCTGACCCCATCCCACCTGGTTTCCTAAATTTTGGCCCTCTTTTCCCCCTTTTTTTGGGCACTGCAAAAAGTTAGGATTTGGTTTGTATTGGATGTGTTAGACACTTTTTTACTTACCGTTAGTAAAATTATATTACCGTGTATATTCCTCGGGCGCCGGGTCAACCCACTCACAGGACTATTTGTACCAAAATTTTTTTCCCTCCTGTTTTTGGGTCTTTTGGTCCCTTATACCCATTTAGTACCTATCCCCCTCAAGGGTTTTCATTTTTGGCCCCATTTTCTATTTTTTGGGGCTATTCCAAATTTTTCCGCACCCGACGATTCTGCCCCCTAGTGACCGTTTTCGGCGGGAAAATGTTTGTTTGTTTTTTTTATTCAGGATGGTAGCCCTGTCTCTCCTGATCACATAGGTACCCTTGGCGCCCGGGTAAGTCTATCTGTTCTGTTACTGTAAGAAAGGTTTACAATTTAGTCGCATTTTCGGGCAGCGCTTTAGTCTTTCTTTGGCCATTTATTTGCTGCGTTCTTACAATGAGTATGGACTGGGACACTCATCCCCAGGTTCAGTGAATTAGTTAAGATTAGGGCAGATCGACTCTACACTAATTTATGCACTACGCAATCAATCCAAAGTCCCTAGAGATCTATTCCACCTTTAGGGCGTGGGACGACATTATTAGAGACCACTTTGGCCCTGGTTCCCCCATTCCAAATTGAGTCCCTGGAAAATGAGTGGATCGTGGATCAACTTACTGGTTGCATTGAGGCTTTCCATGCGAAAATCGATCATGCGGTCGCCCAGATGCGTAGCCTTCATGCTGGGACCC
>JAHWFP010127662.1:0-16981 GCA_023313725.1 Lithobius niger
ATGAATTAATCAGCGTGGCAGGACAATTACCAATTTCATATTCCTGCAATTATTGACAAAGCTATCATGTATGCCTATTAAACAAACAAACTTGTTCCGCCTCATTCCTGGTAGCATAACTAATATACTAGCTAGGTTAGAAAAACTCAAGCTGCAGATTTTCCCAACCAGCCAATAATAATTGTTAACTAGCTGTACCCCGGTACACCCCCTGAACCCTCCCTAACCCCCCTCCCCGAACCCCACCCAACCCCCTCCACATTCCCCCTTTGTGTGGTCCCATTCCCGCTGCATTTCCCCCTCGATTTTCCCTGGTCCTCCCTGCCTTTCTGCCTGACTGTCTGACCTTTCTCTGGGCATGATGAGTTTGCTACGTGCACTCATCCGTAACTAATCGCAATACACAAAAATGTAGTGCCTCAGTTGCAGCTTAGCTAGAGGAATGGATACATAACCCTGGAAGCGTGTGCCAGGCCCTTTACCATTTTACTATTACAATACATGTATTAATTTACTGTTTTGATAAACAGTACATCTCAAGGACAGTGCCAGTTGACTGATACAATTTGCCTTTTTGAATTGCAGGTCAACAACTACCTCTCTTGAATCCTCAGTGCGGTGACTGGACTCCTTACAAGAACGAAGAATGTATCAAATTTGTCGATGAAGCTGGAACTCAAACGAAGAAAGATGCTGACACTATCTGTCAAGCTTTGGCCCAATTTGGGGATTCGGAAAATGTTCCAAAATTAGTTACCATAAAAACAAAAGCAAAACAAGACTTTTTACAAGAATTTTTATTTACCAATGAGGCAACTTTTGACAATGTGTGGATCGGTTTAGAAAAGGAACGTAATGGCGAATTTCGATGGAATGATGGCGCGGATTTGTTTTTTTCGAACTGGCGTCAAACGAAGATGGGTGCTGATGAACGACGATGTGTGCAGATGGTTTCCGGAGATTCGCATGTAAGTGGTCAATGGGTAAAGGCTGAATGTAAGAAGAGGAATGCAGTAGTCTGCGAAAGAGCACAAGATTTGTCTCTTAGTGGGATACAGAATATTCTAGTAAGTCTGAAACTGGAAGTTGAAAGAAATAGGCAAGATTCTGAAAATAAGATCAATGGTATCACACTAGAAGCAGATGAAAAGATCGCTGATTCCAAACGAAAATCTGAAGAAATGATCAAGGCAAGTACGAAGGAATTCGAGAAGAAGCTGGCTGCTGTAAAAAAAGGAGCTGATGAAAGGATTAATGCCGTTAAGAAGGAAGCCGATAAACTGGCTAATGACCATAAGGAGAAAGCTGAAAAGAAGATCGACGTGGTTAAACAGGAAGCTGATAAGTTAATCATGACATATAAAAAGGAAGCAGAACGGTGGCTTAATGTTATCAAGGATGAAACAGAGCAGAAGATTAAAGATGCTATTAAAAATGCAGGTGAGCAATCAAAATTGGCTTGCTGGTTCAGTCACACGAAAGTTTGTTTTTTATTACGGTGTGCGTGCATTGAAATAGGATGTTCACTGTTCATTAAACGAGAGGAAGAAAATTCAAAGTGTCAAGTGCTAAGGCTGATAGTAACCTAATCATTACGTCAGTAAAAATAATCCCAAGTCAACATAGAGCCATTATTTATTAGTTTAATAGCAATGAATGCATACCATGAAAGTTGGTTTTAATGTATTTTATTTCCCCCAAAAGGCTAATTATCATGGAAACAGTTCAGGTTCAAACCAGCGCGTATAGTTTGTGTGAGTGTGTGCAGTGTTGGGATAGGTACCGTGTTCCTTTGAATCAATAGCAAGACGCCACATTATTATGGTTTCCCCGGCCCCCCCCCAGAAATGCACTTACAGCCCTGGCTAGAATACTCTTACACCTGATGTAGGAATGTATGATAATATGGATTATGCTCAATGACTCAGTCTTGTCATATCAAAAATTTTAAGTATTCATTTTATGGTTATTAACATCTGGTGACGAACGTGATAAAAGTTGGGATTGTACCTCCTAATATAAAGATCCGTGCTTTTTCCAGCTTATTCCAGTATCAGTAGTCCCCCTTTCCATGCCATTTTTTAGGTCCAGTAAAGACATTTTGCATGCATTGCACTGGCAGAATAAGTGTTCGTGAAGAGACAAAAAAATGGCAAGTTCTACGAAAGTGAATTAAAAAATTATAATTTGCCCCACTAGAACCTAAATTTTTTACTGGCCAATGCTAGCATATCTTTTTACAAGAACTTCAAGGTAGTTTTATTTTTTTAAATATATTCTTATTGTAATATTTGCTTGATTTGATTTGCTTAAAAGAAGACGTCAGAAATTTCTACAATTTCCTACCATATTACTCATAATGTGTCAGAATTCCATACTTTCAAGTCTTGAAATGTGTTTTCAGAAATTCAGACTCTACTAGCTTGTCCAGCTAGCATGCAAACCGTGTAAAAACATCTGTATCTTTTTCTTGCTCAGGTAGGCCTAGTATGTTATGATGCCTGGTATTTACGTTATTTCAATACACATTCTGAATATTATGTTCTTGTTTATAAATCCTTCTTTTATTTTTCTTGATTAAAAGTTCTTGAGAAACAATCGCCTACTTAGTACGGTTTAACGCCATTAAGTTGGCAGCAACTTTTAGTACCTAAGTTTTATGGACGCATATTTTTTTTTGCATATTTCAGTCCCCATTGGATTCATTTACACTCAGCTGCCTGGCCAAGATCCTCCAGATAAAATCTGGCCTCACTCCAAATGGGCCAATGTCAGCGCAACTTATGAAGGACTCTTTCTACGAGTCATCGGTGGGAAAGCGGCTTCATTTGGTAAAATCCAAGAAGCAAGTTCACCAAAATTGGCATTTGTGGAAGCCCAAGCAACAAAGACTGATGAAGCACCAAGGCTCACCCATTTACCTCACAATGGTGAATGGAGTGGTTTTGTGTACACTGGTGATGCAAGTGGAAAGAATGGGGTTAAATTACGGTTTCAGTTATCAAAAGACGAAGTTTGTCCAAAAAACATGGGAATTATTGTGTGGAAACGTACTGCATAATAAAATCTAGGAAAAGGTTGTCTTAGAATGTGAGCATCAGATCTGTGTAAAGACAGCGAGGACAACATGCTGAGATTGCCATTGTTTTTAGTAATTTTTTATGTGTGGATTGGCTGTCAAAACGATGTAGTGTAGCTTTATCTGAGATCGTTTACAGTTGACTGGCATCGGTTATGATGAGCATATCACTTTGCAATACTAAACTCTCTATCTGCAGTGAAAGTTAGTCAATCAGCAACTGATCTGATAGGCTTATTTTCCGAAAACAAAACCTGTAGATTAGCTCATTGGTGGACGATGAGTTGTTGTTCTCGTTTAGCCCTGTCCAGAAGAAATAAGGTGATGGTAATGATTTCAATGTTTTAAGTGGCTATGTATAATTCGACCTTTTTTAATAAGTTAGACACTACATACACAACATGTCTGAAACAAGCCAGTGTACTGATGGTCATATTGAATAAGGTGGCATGGCAGTGGCTAGTATTGACTGTTTTGCCACGTCAAATCCAGGTCATGTCTCTGGAATGAGTCGTAGGTGCATAGCGGTGAATTACTGTACTACATTATCCTTAATGTATGATTTTTTGATGGCTTCCTTCAAATTTACCTTTATAAACATTGTATTTGCTGACGTATCCAATTATTTATTAGTAGAGTTGATGATCATACATTTTTCTCATCACTCGTTTTTCTCATTTACAAGTTATATTCCCAATGAGGAGAGCCAGTGCATGCTTTTTATTAGTTATCTTTTCAGAATTGGAAATATACCTTGAAACTGCAATGAAACTTTGATGCTCAACTTCTACATGCTTTGTTACTACTGAGTACATATCGGCACTCATTGCAATGGGAAACTTGTACACACATTGCCTTTAGTACTTCCTTGATTTTCTTGAAGCTGCATTGGTGACATTCTGAGTGTCTGTATGATCATATGATCTGTATGATCTGTATGATCATACACTTTTTTTATCACTCGTTTTTTCATTTACAAGTTATATTCCCAATGAAGAGAGCCAGTACATGCTTTTTATTAGTTATCTTTTCAGAATTGAGAATATACTTTGAAACTGCAATGAAACTTCGATGCCCAACTTCTACATGCTTTGTTACTACTGAGTACATATCGGCACTCATTGCAATGGGAAACTTGTACACACATTGCCTTTAGTACTCCCTTGATTTTCTTGAAGCTGCATTGGTGACATTCTGAGTGTCTGTATATCTGGATATATCCTAAACAAGTTTGCTCATGAGCCAACTGAGAGATTTTCCATGTATGCAAAAGTGATGATGACGCCGCCGTCACCATTGTCGATTTGTTAGCTTGAACAGCAATTTATCAGGGTACTCAATGCGTCTTTTTATGGCAAACACGATTCAAGAATGACAATATTTTGGGAATGCAGTGGAAATTCCTGATATAAAATTTTTAAAATTCTTCATATTAGCGTAAAACTTGAGATACCCAAGTGTGCAAAAGCAATGACGTTGGATACATGGCGTCATTATTGTTTTGCTGCTCGAAGAGTAATTTATGAGGGGACCGGAGCACCTTTTTATGGTCCGCAATTTTAGTCAACTCATTTGTATGACTAAAATTCTTAGCTAAACAGTCGTTGAAGCATACGAACTGGTAGAATTTTCACTTCTATAAAAGTGTTGAAGTGGACTATGTAGTAGCCAATTCTGTTTTGCCTGCTAGAAAAGAGTGATTTGTAGGAGTGATCAATGCCTATTATTATGGTCCATGGTTTTGTCCAACCCATTCCTAGAATAATATAATACCTGCAGACTGCATTTGACATTTCAGACATAAAATACTTGAGTAAACAATCTTGCTTGTGTACGACTTAGGAAAATTGTACGTCTGCAAAAGTGTTGAAGTACGGCTAAGTAGCGGTCATTGTTGTTTCGCCTGTAATAAATCAGGATGACAAATGCAGCTTTTGTAGTCCGCACCCGTTCCTAAAATACAATAATAATTCAGGCTGCGTTGTAAATTTCCGATCAAATATGATCTAGGAGCACAATCTTAACTGAAATAACTCTTATTTTACTTTGTACTTGGAAAAAAACATCTTTACGCTGTACCAAAAATTAAAAAAAAGTTCTTGTTTACACCCACATTTATACGATATATATACTACCTCAAGATTCCGTAATGCTATTGTTTTTCTCAGTGCATTATTGGCGACTGTGATAACCTAAATAAAATCAGTGTGCGTGTTCCATGGCAAGGTATTTACGCATCATGTGACAAATTGGTTTGTATCATTGTTTATGCTCTTATTATAAACGTACACCTCCAAATTTTATGTAAAACAATATTGGAAAAGCAGAAAATCTGCACCTATTTTTCTACAGTTGAAAATATCTTTATCATTACATGTTGATTTCATGATTTATAGTTGTATTCTCTCCTTGTAACAGAAAAGTTTTCTGCAAGTTGGCTGCTGCTACAAGATACCAATTATAGCTAATCCTACTCACTGGAATACTTGGTTACTCCGTGCTGTTTGGATATAATTTCCGTGCATTCCTGTTCCTTACAATACTAAAGCAATTTTCAAAATGTCTTGTTTCATTTCCCTTCAATTAAACTGCAATTTACAGTGCCGCCTGTGTTGGACGGGTCTTGTTACCAAGTTCATGCAGTACTAGGTGAATTCATGCTGCAACAAATTTGGTGCTAGCCTGGCTGCGGAAACAAGATGGCCTCATCCCACTGATTAAAAACAAAAAACAATGCTCCTTTACTGCTAACATGGTTATGTTTTTAAAGTCATGGTGAAATGTAACTGAAGCAAAGCATTAATATGGATCCATAAAATTCTGTTTAGGTAGCGTGATTGCTGGTAAAAACCTTGACTATAACATTTTTTCACAGATATGAACGGCTCTAGCAATTCCATGGAGTTAGCTGGTGCCATTTTTTTTTGCAGCATAGTAGGCAAATGAGTTATGTGCTAATCAGCCATGGTACTATTTCTTTCAGTAGCCGGTTGCAGTAGTTATAGGCATGTAGTAAACTGCTGTAGGTTCTGCACCATTGCAAGGAAAATAAACGCACGTTTATCGAGCTATTCTTATACGCCATGTAGAGTGACTGGAGCATTCATAGTGTTACAAACACTGCCAGTCATTCGGATCAAGTGACTCACTACTTTGTTGGAAAATGATCGCCACACAATTAAACTTGTTCGATACATAATACAATGAAAGCAGGAGGCAGACATTCCAGCTCGCACGCGCACTCGCTTTCTGCGTACGTTGGGATCTTTATCGAGGAGAAGGTTAAAAAAAACAAGAGAAAACATAATAAAATGCAAAAGACCACTCCAAATTACAGATTAGTGGCAACACCCACCTAATTGCAAAGCAGCATGGCCACGCAAACCACTATACTGAGTCCCTAAAACCTCATTCCACTTTTTACTTGGGTTAGCTGTCTACAGTTCATCCAAACAAGCTTTTCCCTGCGCCCTGCTGTGCGTATAAATTCTGAATTATTTACTTTATGGTGGTGACAATTCCCATTTTGGGGATGCATTTACTTTTAGAATATACCATGTTTTGTAACCTTTTTACTTTTACATCTACCTTTCTGTTTTATTTGGGCCTATTTTTACATGTCCCTTGTCCAATACGTTTGGCAGTGCCATTGGGGCCTTTGGTGGTAAGGCATTCGTTCCTCCATACCAAATCCCCTTACCTTCACCAGGCCATACTTTATCACTATATGTGATTGTCTACTGTTTATAATTTAGGCTGGCTCTCAGTGATCCCAGGGTTCTTGCCAGACCTGTTGCTATCGTGAAAAATTGTTATTATATTAAACGAAATTACAATGCAGTAAGCCCCAGAGTTGCTTCCAGAGCACCATGCATGGGTATGATTGAGTTAAATTCATTGCTCGTGATTTTTTGTACGCAAATGTGTACGAGTCCAAATTTCATCTGAGGCTAGCACACTTATCATCGTAGATGATGATAGAATTTTTCCAGTATAGATTGTGCTTGCAGGAAGTGGAACGGGCAGACATAGCATTAGAATTGGTTTTTTTTTTGCGACCACCTTCCCTTTGTGCTACCCCCAGCACTTCCCTGTCCCATGCTGAGATTCATCAAATTACAAAAAAGATGGAACCTCTCCCTTCCTCCCAGTTGTGCTACAATGCAGCTTCATGGTAATTTTTCTGTTAGTCAGCCCTTGTAAGCTTTCCATTTCCAACATTGCTGGAAAGCTTACAAAGGCTGACTAACAGAAAACTTTCCTTCACCAGTTTACGTAGTAGAATATACAAAAGAAACAGGACATACGGAAGTTTAGTCCTTTCCAAGTTTATGCTGCTCCCCGACTTCTTGCCCTGCACCATACCAGAAGCAGACTTTTGGTCAAATTTTCTGAACTGACGATGATCTCGGCATGGAGTAGTACTTTGTCAAATATTTGTCAGCAGTTCCAGCTTTCTTCAGGAGGGCGTCAGCTTCAAGCAAGCAGTTGCCAAGAGATCTACAAAGTTCGGAACTCCATGCAAGATGCTGCGTGATGCTGAAGATCATCAGTCAGTTCAAAAAATCCGACCAAAATTATATCTCTGGCATGGTGCGGGACAAGAAGTCGTGGAGCAATGAATACTTTGGTTGGGCTAAACTGCCTTATGTACCGTTTCTTTATGATATTCTGGAGCGTAAACTGGTGAAGGAAGGTATCAGGGTAGTCCCTTGTAAACTTTCCAACATTGGTGGGCTTACCATGAAGCAGGATGGTAGCCCAGAAAGTATAGAGGAGTACAATAACATGATCCGAAACTCTCTACCGTACATCATCCCTTGTGCTGGCCCTTGTGTTCGGGGAGAGAGGGTATGCAGCATGCCACAGGAAAGCACAAGGGGGAAGGTGGCCGCAAAAAATAACATTCTAATGCTGTGTCTGCCCATTCCACGTCCGGTAAGTACGAGCTTGACTGGAAACATTTTGCATCACCTACGTGGAAAGTGTACTAGCCTCCGAAAAAATTTGTACTCGTGTACTATTGCTTGCAACAAATCACTAGCAATGAACTTCACTCAATCATACCCAAGCATGGTGTGCTGGAGGTACTCTGGGACTCACTGCCTTCTAATTTTGTTGAGTAGTTTGAGTGGAACATATACTGTAGTGAATTGGTGCATTGAGTAACACTCTGCAATGTAATTAGGTGGGCGTTGCCGATACACTGTAACTTTGGCTCTTGTATGTGTATTTTATTACGTGTTTTTTTTTGTTATTTAGCCTCGTACTTGATAACCGTTCTCATGTGGACAGAAAATTTTGACTTTTAGTAAAGCATGTGTCCTTTTTTGTTTGCGTTGATGTCTCCGTGCATTTTCCCTTTTACATCGTCCCCCACAAGATACTCATCTCCTAGTAATGAACTTCGGGTAAAGGCAGCTAATCAAACCTACCTCTAAAACCAAAATAAGTTCCATAGAACAGCAGGAAAAAATCACCACACGTTTAACAAGCAAAGAGTATAAAGGGGAACAGTGTAGCTCGGCCATTATTCGCAGGCATGTCAGATACGCGTTCAGTGATTATGTTTAATTTTCCTAAAAAACTGGGTTTTCTCGCATCTATGCTCAGAATGTTTAAATACTGCTGCATTCACATTTCTGCTTTTTAACCTGCTTGCTAGCCTATCATAATGTGTACTTGGACTCGTTACCATGCAGTGAAATTACTACCCCTGCTCTACAGCAAAGGGCTCACTAACCTAACGGTTCGTAGAGACGGCAATATATCTGCCACTAATATCACTTCCACGCTGGAGCCCGAACACCGCGTTCCGTGTCCCCGACTTGTACCCACAGGCAAAACCCGACATCCTTCCTTCCTTACCTCTTTCCACACTTAAGGCCCCATTTATAATATGTATTTCGACGCGTACGTGTGACGCTCGGCGCGTGAAGCACTAGTTTTTCCCATGGTCAACGCTTAAGCGCGAGCATTTATAAATATAGAGCAGGTGGGCCAACGCGCGCGTTTTGCTATTTTCAAGCGTCACGCGAATATCTACTGGACTTTGATCGGTGAGCGCCAAGCGACGCTCGCCCGCTTAGTTGTTGCATGCTGGGATAGGAAAATGGCGGCATCAACGGATTTTATCGGCGCCACAAGAAAGGAAAACGTGGTGTGCTAAAAGATTGAATGCTCAAAATAAATGGTCAAATATCTTAATTACAGTGACCTTGAGCCGAATGGCATCGAATCTTGCCGTTGTAGAAGGGGGAAGTTGTGAAACAGCATAGTTGGATCGGAGTAGTGGTCAGCATTAGCAAGCTCACGCGTCTGCTCAAGCGTTTGATTTGGAAATGAAAGAGCGTTTGCCTGAGCGTGACGATGTCACGAGCGGGCCAAGCAGACTGTCCAAGCGCACTGCTTTGCTCATGAACTGGCGTACGCGCCGAGCGTCGAGCATCACGCGTACGCGTCGAAATCCATATTATAAATGGGGCCTAACTCCGACATCGCGTTCAAGGTCCGGACTTTAGTTAATCTTTCTCTCGCTATAACATTTTTGGAGCTGTCGTCGTTCTTTTCTCCCTTCCCTCTCCCGTCCCCTCCTCCTGCTTTCCCTCTTATCTCGCTATTGCTTATCAGCGCTCAAAGAGTCAAAACGTTTCCTTAAAGCGCGGGCCCGTACTCCAACCCTTTTCTCGCTGAAAGTGAAACATGGGGTCGGAGTCAGCATCTCAAGTTCCGACTTTGAGCAGGACTTGAAAGTCGGGTTCGAGTCTGGACCTAAGTCAGAGTCCAGTGTGGAAAGGTCAGGCTCGGTTCCAGGGGGGACCGGGCCGGGCCCGGACTTTTTCCCCAGTGTGGAAGGGTATCAGTGGAACGAGGACTTAGAACTTGGGACATAACAACTGACACTTTCAAACCTTTTTTTTATTCTCTGCCAAACAACTTACCACGTAAAAAATAGAGAAAAAATTGTACAAATAGCAACAATTAAATAAGTAGGCCTAATTTGTTTTGAAAATTACTGTTTAAAAAGGGAGAAGAAAATAAAGCCAGTGAACCTGTTCAAAAGTTTTACTGAAGATTTGTAATTGTGATTGAGCTAAACACCTATTTGCATAGTATTTTAAGACTTTGCAGAAATTGCCGGCAAATTAATGTTTTTTTCACTAGTTTTTTTTTGTCTCTTTGGTTACTGTTCCGTATAGTTACTTGCGAGTACTTACAAGTACTTACAAGTACTTACAAATTACTTACAAGTACGTGACAATGGAAGATATCTTAAACTTCATGTTCAGCCTTTTCACAAGTAGAATAAAACTATAATAAAAAAAATGGCCGGCTTGGCTAGAAGCAGAAACATAAATGCAACAACACAGTTATTCAACACTAGCTGTTTATCCGTTAAAAGCAACGGGAATCGCTAGGTGTATCTATCCACGAGTATTCCGTGACAAATCTTGAATGTGTAGTACAAAGCTTATATTGTCGAAAGTCGCCGCTGCCCTTGCAATATAGGCGCATTCGTTTACACTGTTTCTAAAAAAAGTTTAATTATTTATGAAGCTGAATTTTTAGATGAATACCGCTTTTTATAGTGCACTTCTATTTACCACGTGCACGTCTTTTGCGGTGCACACGTCATGATAAGGCAAACATCTCTTAATACTAGAAAAAAAAAGGGACATCACTGCCGCGAAGAATATTTTGAGATGCTCACCTCCCTAGTAGCAGCATACCTGAAAATTATTTATTTTCCTGAATGTTTCTGGCGTTTATGGTGCATCTAGCACAGAGGAGATACATGCTTTTTTTTTTTTTTTTTGCAAATATGGCGACTATTTTTTCCTCCGTGATTCTGTTGTTTATGGTAGGCCTAGCATATGGGAGATTGAAGAAAGGTTCCCCTATTATTTATAAATCGCGTAAAATTCAAAATCGCCGTTGTGTGTTCCATTCGTTTCACTTGGAGTGCGGCGCGGCAAATAAGCGTCACTCCAGTGCCGATCGGAAAGTGTATGTTTACACGCACAAGTTAAATGCTGCCTATGGACGTTTCCTATTGGCCGTGTCAGTATGGCTCAACGGTAGGATCTCGGCCTTTGGCTTCAAAGGTCGTGAGATCGATTCCCCGCTCAGGCTGTCTGACATTTATGTCCAAAAGGCAACTAAATAGGTTTGCATCTGTATTTATTTAACTCTTGTTGAGCCGTCGGGTTTGCGTCCTGTTTAAGTAATGGATACATATCAAAAACCAAATCTGGTAAAAGGGGCCGCCAAGTTCTGAATGGTTCGGCCCTTCAAAGGAGTGATATCAACACACCAAAACATTCGACAAGTTAATTGCACCGCTTAATAGTTCGAAGGTTAAATGAAAACTAGAACATTTCTACGAAAAGTAGAAATGTTCTAGTTTTCATTTAACCTTCGAACTATTAAGCGGTGCAATTAACTTGTGGAATGTTTTGGTGTGTTGATATCACTCCTTTGAAGGGCCGAACCATTCGGAACTTGGCGGCTCCTTTTACCAGTTTTGGTTTTTGATATGATGTCAGTCCTTTTTTTTTAAATTGTGTATTAGACTCAACTTCATTACTGTACAGATGTGTAATAAAGTGGCACGTCAACAAGAAATTGGTTTTCAACACTTTGCTAATACCTTTTGCCTATAGTCCGAACCATTCTCAACTTAGTCACCTCTTTATAGGTTTTGGTTTGGTTTTAATTTTATTGTAATTTGTTTTATTTTGTTAGTTTTGGTGTGTTGATATCACTCTCAACTTAGTGGCCTCTTCACCAGTTTTTGGCTTTGTTTATTTTGCTTTGTTTTTACAGTTGGTTTATTTTTCTGAATTGGACGTGAATACAATTTGTTTGGCATCGTTGTTTAAACCATGCGCGATGGCTGTTTGCTGTGACGTCACCATGAGTTAGCCAATGACGAACGAGAACAACGGCTGTTTGGCCATCTGATTGCACTAGCCCAGTCACGTGATATGCACAGCAATCAGCCATGGCGCATAGTATAGATTTATCGTGCTACACTATACGTACGCACGTTAGTATACACGTTGTCATTGTCCGAACTTTGGCCGTCCAATGAGAGACGACGTCAACATTACTAACAATGGTTATAACAATATTTTCGTATACTTACTTGCCATCCTCGTTACACCCCCTAGGCTCCAAACCATAAAAGGTACGCAGTTCGTATCGTACTGCAGCCATTCGTCCAATTTCATAGCTGCAAGCCTTCCCGTTATCTCGGTATCGATGAATAATCACCCTATGGAAATTAACATGGGGATGAGGGGACTAGAATTAGCGAGCTAGCTAGTTACACGTTTGCAACGTTATTGAGGATTAATTTTTGCCAGATGGGTCATTGCTCTTGATTTCAACACAATTTAAGCTTTTGTACCGCATTATTATTTTTCCTCAAGTAGCTGAAATGTGCTCAACTCTGCTTCAGGATATTAGACACTGACGTTACGGCTTCGCGCTACAATTGTTAACAACCTCGACAATTGAAATAATGTGATGTTTGTTGTGATGATTGTTGCCTAACTTGGCGCGACACACTAGCGTGTGTCTAGATCCGTGAATCATAGGCTAAGGTGTGACGTCAAGCTGAATTATCGTCTTATTCGAGTTTTTAAAAGTTTGTAAATTTTATTTGTCAATCATAATGAAATTAAGAATTGTTACATGTGACTCACGTAAATACCTGAACGGAAGTTCCGGGTTGGAAATGGGGTTGGAAGCTTCCTGTGTATGAAGGCGACTGAAGGGGAGAGACGCTCTGTAATACCGATGTTTGTGTTTTAATTTAAAACTATATTTTTTCTACTTTAATAGTTTAAATAAGATGAGTGTATAAAATGTGCTATTCGCTTGAGACTCGTAGGTTTTTAAGTGTATTTCAAAATGTAAGTAGCCTAGTTTTCGTATCGTCGAAACGAAAGGTTGCTGGGTTGGGCTATTCCTCCATGGTGGGGGCCTAGTGCATAGGACGCGAGTTTTTTTTTTCGTGTTAGGCTAGAAAGAAAAATGTCGCAGGTTGTAAATGTGCCTGTTTATGCTGGTTGCAATGAGGTGTGCTGGTTGAATTTGAGTTGTGTACGGTAATTTTGCAAAGTCGGGTCATGTCACATGGTGGAGCAGGGATTGTGTAGACCCCCGCGAAAAAAGTGTGGGTTATAAAAAAGTGTGGGTTATCAAAATTAACCCACTGTGACGTGTGTGGGTTTTCACATTAACCGTGTATTACGACTACACTTTTATCATGGGGATGTGTTAGCGTGACGTCACCACCGTGCATTAATGTCTAAAACTGCACTAGCATCTTTATTAAGATTTTTTTGGCCTATGGTAAAATCTTATCTGTTGGATTTTTTGTGTTTCTTTTTTTATTCCGGTCGTAGACAAAGTTTTTCAGACGAAAAGCATGGCAAGGTCAGCAGCGTGTTTCTGTACTACAAGCAATTTAAATATCTGTGTATGTGCTACAAGCAATTTAAATATCTGTTTCTGTACTACAAGCAATTTAAATATCTGTGTATGTGCTACAAGCAATTTAAATATCTGTGTATGTGCTACAATCAAATTAAGTTCAGAAATGTGCAGTACCACCATAGTAACCACCTGGCCAGCAATACATACACGTGGTTACCACGTATCATAGCTCTGTCATAGCTTTAAACACAGAATAAGAGGTGTGGTATTTAACCCAACGAGTAAGCAACCACTGTATGTACTGTATTAAATACAGAAATTTTTCTTATGCGTTCAATTCGTTGCATGACACTTTCCAAGTTTGGTAATTGCGTGACAATAAATATTCTACTTAGGCGTTTTAAATATATTTTTTAACATGTCCAGGTCAGGTAAATATTTGAGTTAGAATGTAGTCACGACACACTAGCGATCATGTTATAATTTAAAATGACGATTGTGTTGTACAATCACACGACATGGTTCATATTTAACCAATAATCCTTGAGAATTTCGGTAATTTTTAATCAACATCAAATAAAAAAAACAAGGTATAACATCCTACTAATTCCTTAAAAGATTGTTAACTAGTGATGTATGGCAAAAAGCCACATTGATTATTTTTCTTGGCATTTCATCGTCAGGAAGAATAACCAGATTCTAAACAAGGACTGACAACCTAAGCTTGCTTTCAGTCCTTCTAATACAATACTAAAATTTTTCTTACAAGTAGGAAGTTTTCTTTGTAATCCAATGATGCAAATCTCTTGCCTGTGTTTGATTCATTTAACAAGTGTCGAATACCACGGCGAAATCCTGTCGTGATGCTAATACCACTTGTGCCTCAGTTATTGACGATGGGTTTACAGACGAAGCCCACACCGAGAGAAATTATTTCAAAGGTCAATCCATTGTGTATCTTACCAGTAAAGACCAAAAGGTTTTTGGATATTCTTTAAATTACTGGTTAGACCTATGTTAGAATATGCGGCACCCTTCTGGTACCTTTATTGGAAGGATGTCAAGGCAATCGAAATTGTTGAAACAGCCATTACTAAAAGAATTTGCAACTTGTCCGCATTTTGTTATAGGACACGATTTAAGTCATTAAAATTGTCCTCGTTACATTGGTAACATAAATATGGTGGGTTAATTTACATGCACAAGATTCTGCATGGCCTGTTACCGAAACCTTAATGCTTAAGAGCTCTGAACACACCCTACGGCAAGTGGAGATCTACGATCAAAGTAAGGGTGAGAAACCAACATTATAATGCGTAAAAAACAGTTTTCTTACCGCCTTGTGAGATTTTGGAATCGCTAATGACCTAGTTGTCGAAGCGCCATAAGCCTCAAGTTTTTGGAACGATTTCCCTGAAGCTGTTGCTTCTGCTAATTAAGTTATTGGCTTTATGAAGAAATTAGGTGCATTTATACACCCTGATTTATGTTACTATTATGAAGAGTATTTTGTGATACCGTATTTAATGTTTACACGGATGTATTTGCTTGGAACTTTCTTCCTGAAGCTGTCGTTTCTGTAAATTTTGAAAGTGGTCTTAAAAACAAATAATTAAGTTGCATTCATTTACCATGCATTAAGTTTATTAATAAACAAAAACGGAACATTAAATGTTTAGAGTAAGGATCTAAAAGTCAAAACCTAGAAGGAACACGGACAAGCTTTGACAGTCAGGGTCTAAGTGTAAAATTTTGTCAGCAAGAGGCTGGTAAGCATTAGACCCTTACTACCCGGTGGCCAGCAATAAATACATTTTGACGAAAAAATGGAAATCCTCTTGCAGACCCATGCGATGATCAAGTGGTAGTATGGTTATACGTTTCCTGCTTTGCTTTACGTTGAAAATTATTTTTCAGTTTAGTAACATGCCAGCATATTCGTAGCAGAGAGCATTATGGTAATCCTCTACCATAAATCTACGAAATATAATAAAAAATTCTGAAGCATTAAAAGACAAAATGCCAAACTTAACAAGAAAATTGTGTTATTAAAGTTCCATAAAAATATTCTAAGAACAAAGAAAACCTGCTACTACCGTTCATACACACGTTCTGTCCGAATAGACTAGAACTAAGCTAATCACCGGGTAGTAGGGGTCTAATGCTTACCAGCCTCTTACTGACAAAATTTTACACTTAGACCCTGACTGTCAAAGCTTGTCCGTGTTCCTTCTAGGTTTTGACTTTTAGATCCTTACTCTAAACATTTAACGTTCCGTTTTTGTTTATTAATTCGTGTTACTTTTAGAATTGCAGCTAAACTGTAAAACAGTACAGTTGATGGTCAAAGCTGAGAGTTTAACACAAGAGACCCTAGGCTTACTCTCACTAACCTGGCTATCGCCAATGGTAACAATAGAAACAAATCCTTTAATCTTCAGATGTCTTGCAGCTGGCGTTTGCTAATTGGCATCGTTGCATAATAACACTGTTTAAAACAATGTAAAACAATCAATCTGGTGGTTTAGAGCTCCGTAACCCCTGAACCACTTGACCAATTAAAAAAAAGTCTTATGAAAAGGCCACATCTACAGAGCAATACCTGTAAAATGATCTAGGAACCAGCTTTATAGGACAAATGGTTTGACCTGTAGAGAGGACAGACAAAAGTATCCCCAGAACAACAACAACAACAAGCAGAACAAGAAGTTGTCTATTTGGCCCCTGTCTGCATCTCGGGTTTAGCTGGACCGAATTTCACAATTTTTTGAGTGCAGACAGGCCTTGACTAGTCAAGGCTAAATTCCAAATTTGGTTTAAATATGTTTACTTTTGACGGAGTTATAAGCTCTCAAAGTTGAGAGTTTAACACAGAGGTCCTAGGTCGACCCTTACTAACACTGCCTATCGCCAGTGTTAATATACGAAGAGTAACTTGGTGATACCATTTTTACTGTTTATGTGGACTGTTGCCTCTGTTAGCACAGTTTTCACTCCTCAATCGGTGGTCTATTTATTTTGTTTAAGTATTTAATAGTTTATTCGTCTTTGTTTTTTTGTCTTGCAATTGTTAAATACTGCTTATGTATCGCCCCATTCCATTTTAATGGGAAATGGCAACAAATGTTGTTATAGATGAATAAATAAACTTCATACAATTGAGGAACTTAACTATTAGTAAGTTTAGCTAGTGGAGTAGTTGTTCACAGTTCATTCATCACATTACTTATTTTTTTCTTCCACTCACACAGTAAAAAAACCGATTATGTCTACATGCTGAAAAGGTATACTGCGTACGTCAATCGCTGTCTCACTCCAGCGAACCCACGCTGTGCGCTCCTCAAGAACACAAGGAATTCTTACCTTTTATATTATATTTTTTTTCTTTTTCTTTTTTTTTTCTTTTTCTTTTTTCTTTTTCTTTTTTCTTTTTCTTTTTTCTTTTTTCTTTTCTTT
>JAHWFP010127662.1:16991-33331 GCA_023313725.1 Lithobius niger
TTCTTTTTCTTTTTTCTTTTTTCTTTTCTTTTTTTCTTTTTCTTTTTACTCATTTGGAATCATTTTTCTGTGCGCTCTACCAAATGAAGCTATATAACTGGAAATTTGTAAGTAGAATTCCCAAGTGCGATGCGAAATAAGATGGAAATTTATTGGGGTTTGTTGGTTTTACCTCAACCCATGGTTTAAATAATTTACTAGGTGTCAAAATCGTGTCAGAGTATAAATATAAAATACATATAAATACATATAAATATAATTACGTAATAAATATAATTACATATGAATTATGTACGCACTGACTAGTACGAATTTAGGTAAAAAAAAAACCAAAGAAAAACGTCCACGGAAAAAAATCCAATGACATTTTTTATATTTCACTTTTTTATTTTCGTGTATTGTTAATGTAAGGTTATTTCGCACTTCGTTGTTAGTGCTACGAAACTCGTTCAAAGCTGCCTGGTGCACCCTTTCTTCAACACTTCTGTCCGATCAACGATTTGATTACTTGAAAATCACAATGTGAATATATTCCAGGTTTACATGTACATCGTGCATCCAGAAGTTAGTTCACGAAGCAAGAAGTCTGCATTAAAGACTGGCCTTGTGAGGATACACAACACACTAGTCTGAGAAAGAAAGAAAAGACAACTGCCCCGATTGGGACTCAAACCCAGGACATCCCATTTACTAGCCGGGCACTACCGGGGCGGGTACTGGCTACAGGCTCCAGCCGAGCTAAGTAGCTGTTCAATCTTTCTCAGTGGTGACCTAGAGATCACACACATACATACAAGGAGGGAAAGCAACTTTGCTTCTTGGCCTCCACACCAGAAATAATGCAAGTTAGTTCCTAGTCCAGTGCGATAGCAAAAGTGTTATGGCTGCCATGGAGCAAAATGTTACGCTTATACCTATCAATGAAATCGTTTGGTTATATGCGCACAGTCGAATAATACGTGACCATAACAAAGAATTCCCTTTGAAGAAACTACTGTCTCAGTAACTTATGGACTCTCATTACTTACCGTTTCGTTATGAAACGGCTAGCAGTCAAAACCGACGATGTGTGAAAATTTCAGATTTTATTTTTAGCTTTTAGCTGTGAAGACCATCGTGAAAATACGCCTTAACACTGGAAAAAACGCACTTAAACCAACCGGTTGTACAGTCGCGGCCAAAAGTTTTGCACATTCATCTCTCCAACAATACCATCCACGAACAGTAATCACGTTGGACGATGCCATCATGTTGCAGTCATTGTTGGCAATTTCTACGGAAGCATGATAGATTTATTACTTTCAACAATTAACACAATTTTGTCATACCATATCATTTTATCTTATCATATCTATTACTTCACTCTAGTACTTTACCACTTCCCTGACACACTTCCGTACTTAGCCGTAGCGCTGTGAAAGTCATTCCCCCACACCATTTTCATCGCACCAATCCCCTCCTACTTTTTACCTGCAAATATTCATTGTTGTCCCATGGCAGTCAGCGACTCCCTGGGTCCTTGGCAGTCCTGCCGCTCCAGCAATACTGATTTTTTCCACTTTTTCACTAACATCATTTCTCAGTTTTTTGAATTAAAAATAAACTATAAGCTAAAAAAAAAAATATTTTGGATTTTCTTTCCGTGAATTTTTTCCTTTGGATTTTTTTCTTTGGATTTTACTTCATCTGTATTTTTTTTGTCTGGATTTTTATTCCAGGATTTTTTTCCGTGGACTTTTTTCTTTAGATATTTTCCCGTTTACCGATTATCACGACGCAAGCTGTTCCGAATTGTTGCTCACACTCGCTTCTCAGCTTCTCTTCTTTTAAAAAAGTTCTTCAGCTTACGGGGCTGCACTACAAATCACGCTATAAACATTATTGATACAATTAAAATACCGGTATGTCTTTTGGTTATGATAAACGATGTTTTCCCAATCAGGTACTACATGCAGTAGTTTCTTAAATACTTGCACAACGTGGCCGTAGCAGCACACCCAGTTATGCATAAGCGCTTAAGAGCAGAATTTGGCCATAGGATTATTTCTGATTCTATTTTCAGATATTGTCTGGGTATTCGGCGACTTGTCTCTTTCCCTGCAAGATGTATCCCTTAAAAATGCTTTTGTGAGGTCAAATATTCAGACTTCTACCATGCTTGGGCGTACGAGTTTCTATACGTTTTGCAATTTAGAAGACCAAAAAAATAGCGTAGCAACAGCATTTAGGACCCCCGTGCACTAGGCGGCCAGGTAGTGCGGCCAGTGGTCACAGCTACATCCGTTTTCCATTGATTAATGTCGATCACGTCGTGAGAAATGAGTATGTGCGAGCACAGTCGCCCACGGTGGCCAAGTGCGCGCTGCTATACATACCATAAGAATTTTCATTGGGCGCAGTAACCTGGTTGTTCGACGTGGCCACCTAGTGTGCTGGGGCCCATACACTTGAATATTATACTCTGCTACCGACAATTTCTGGTTTTGATGCTAATGTGCACAGAATGCATAGCCGCAAACGGTATCAAAACGTTTATTTACATTTATTTGACCACTGCTGGTTAAAAAACCTTTTTTTGTTTGGAAGGTAACTGTAGTTTTGGGGTCTTCGCTATTAATACATCTGATCCAACGACGTTTTTTTAGAAGGTGGTCTACTTAAAAAAAAAACAGGCCTTTAAAGGAGAATCAACCAATTTTAGGGATTTAGGACCACTTCCGAGGGGGGGGGGGATGAAGACCTTATCAGGTCTCCACAACAATTCTCCAAAATATCTCCTCCACTCCACCTCCGACTGGCAAATTTCCCAGCAGTCCCTAAAACTAGGCTTTGTGGAATGAAGGTGCTAAAATAAATTAAAAGTGGTATTTTTATAAGCCGAAGTCGGGAATAAATATATGTTCCCTGGGGTATGGCTAACTACTAAAGACTTACAGCACATCTGGATAAGGTAACGAAAAGTGTGATTCACAAAGCAAAGGCGGCCGACCCCTGCTCCAATGTTTGGTAATTGACACGACGCCGACGAGGCTCAAAATTGCCGACTTTTCGTTTCAATTACCAAACATTGGAAGGGGTGGGGCGCACCCCCTCCACGACCTCACGTGCCGACTTCCTTGTCGACACGCTTCACTAAGCTACTTCTCAAGTAATTCTCAGCAAATATTTCTCGCGAGTCTACACCTTAAATACTCCACAGTAGAAACCCCTCACTAGGCTACTCCTTAAAAAAAACTCCTTAATGCAAAAGGAAAATTGAAAGGAGTTGTATGCAGATTTTATGCAACACTAACAAAGTTTAAATTTTGGAGCTAGCCAATTCCTTCCTTACTGTCATCGTATTATTTTCTGGCCTACCGTATTCCTTGCTGGCTTATTCCAAAGGAAAACACTGATAGTGTCGTCTCATCAAATGTGAAATTTTAAACTTTTTCCAGCTGTGTAAATAGACAGATGTTATTGTCGTCATCATTAACGTGTTTCAAAGATAATAACGTATCACCAACTGAAAGATCGAAAGAAACTGTAGAATGTCGTCTGATGCTATCAAAGACAAAAATATCTTATCAATCACGTCACAGTCAGTGATTTATTATAAACTGAGAAGAACAAAAGTGCATCATTCTTTACGTCCAAGCTGTTACGCGAACGAGCATCAGTTGGATAATAACTTCATTTTATTCTTTTCATGGAGCATTTACTTTTTATTCTTTTGTGGACACTGAACCTTGGTAAGTTATGACCTCTGCTTATGAATTAATATCAAGGTCAGGTTATGGTGGCTGAACGATAGCAGATAGCTCATTGAATGGAGAATCTGAATCGAGAAACTCATATAGGATGGTGGAAAGCAGTGGCCTGCACAAGAGGGGGGCAATGGGGACAGTGCCCTGTCCTTTCGGAACTTGTGTAAAAAAAAAAAATGCCTTTTTTTTTGCCAGCATTTGCTGGTGCAGCGGTGCCTGAGAAAGAGCCTAAAGGCTTAAAAAAGTTCTAAAAAGGGGGAAAAAAGGCTTACAAAGGGTAAAAACATAGCCAAAAAAAAAAGTCCCAAGAAAAGAATGTCCATTAAAAGCCTAAAAAAAGCCCCAAAAAGCCTGGAAAGGGCAAAAAAGGCTAAGAAAGGGTAAAAAAATCCGGAGCAAAAAATGTGCCCTTATACTAAAAGTTGCCCTTACGCTATCGGTGGTCTGTGCTCGCTAATGGTGGAAAGGTAGACTGAGACGATACTAGGTTACTGCAGTTGTGTGTCTATTGCCCACATTCTCTTGCTGATGAAGAATGTCAAATGGCTGATGAAGCAACAAAAACAGAAAAAAGGAAATCAATTCTAAAGTTCTGAAAAAGGCCAAGTACAACTACTGCTTATAGTTAGTTGTACTTGGCCCATCTTGAGTTCGCCCCAGAATGATCACAAATAATCGATTGTACGTGTTTGGTCGCAGAGTGCCTTGTTGATATCCAAAGTAGTTACAAAAACAATGGCGGCCGTCGGTTAAAGCCGCCCTCATCAGGAAGACGTAGCCGATCACAAAATAAGTGCAGGACTCAAGAGACGCCGCGCACACTATAATTTGGATATACTACGCGAGGAATCAAGGGCATTCACGTGTTGGGGCACTTGGACCAATGCCTATGTACCATTTTTGCCACTTTTGCTATCAGGCAGATAAAGTTATGAAACAAAACCATTAAAATCAGGGCAAAAACCATTAACACAAAGGCATTTCGAGGACCGTAACACTGATCGAGAGCTGAAAAAATATTGCCAGCCCGTTTTAACCCTTTTTTGCCACTGGTGCTCCCTCCTTTTTGAAAGGCTCTGGGAGGCACTGGAGGGAATTAAAAAGTTTGTGGTCACGATGACTGAGCGGTGAGAGAGAGAGCTCAGCCTGGTTGCTGGAGGTTTTCGCATCTGGTTGAACCCTTGGAAAGGTGACCTTGACAAACTCCCCCCCCCCCCAGGACTGCCGGCCAGGTTAACGTGAGAGGCTACCAAGCTCCTTCAATGGATATGGTAACCATTATGGCCAATTCTGAACAATCTTTCGCCCCCTACGATGATCGGAGGTTTCCCGGTTCAATCTGGGTTGTCTCCTGCCGTTAACAACATATTTCTTTTCTCAAAAAGTCTGGTAAAATTCGAAATTGAGCCGGTTCAGCCACATGAGCATTAAATTGCTTCGGCTGACGTAAGGCTCAAAGAAATTTATTTTATAAAAAAAACAAACAAACAAAAAAACTGATGTTAAAATATATATGACATATACGACAGACAGTAATAACTAAGAATCAGTTATTAAAATCACAAGAAGACTGGTATTCAGAGTTGGGAAGTTTTTCAATGCTTCTTAACTATGACGGCCAGTCTTTTTCAGACTTCAATATACAAGCCAAAATAAAATCCGTTCAAAATGACCTCTTCATCACGGTGGCTTTATCTGACATAGGTAGCACTGAAAGTGTGCTTGTTGCGACGTGCTTGGGTTCCAGTTTTTTGTTTGTTTTTTAGGCTAGTGTAAAATTAATGTGAAATTAATTACCCTAGTTGACAGCCTCATAATCCTCCTCATTCTCCACAAGTTATGTTTACTGGTTTTCATGTTGTGAACTCCATACTTTACGCAGCAATAAATGCAACAATTATGATGAAACATGACGAAAGAAACCAATCCATTATAGATATTAAGAATCCACAAACAAACGTGCTTCTTAAATTGTGACTTCATCGACTAAACAAAATCTAACGCAAACCTGTATTTATTAAGAGCGCATCCCATTTGGCTTTCCGTCGTGTAGTTATTTCCTTGCTGCCTGTGGTGCCACCAAGAGAAATTACTGATAATTAGCTAGCATCATACCCAGCTCGGCCGGGTTTTGTTTCGCCGGTTTGGCCCGTGGTTGTTTCCCAGTTTTCTGTTTGTGTTGCCTGCACACTGACTGCGACAAATTATTCTTCCAGTAAGTTTTCTTTTTTCCTCCCATCTTCTCCTTACCCTTTCCTTCCTTCCTAACCTCTTATCCGGCCCTCTGCTTCCCTTCTCCTCCTCTTTGCCACACGTAGTTAACAGGCAATATTTCTTCCGGGCCATTCTGTTCAACATGCACCATTAATAAAGGTCTGTAAGGGCTGGCTTCATACTCCACCTAGATCGTGCGCATTGGCACTCTCATCGTGGCAGCGACCTAAAGCATGAAACTTGGCTAGATGATAAGATTTAATCCGTGAATAAACCACAGGAGAGGTACAACAGATTACGTGTAGTATTTAGGGACCGGTCATTTTGTATGGCAGGGAGGGGGGGGGGTTGTCGCAAATCGGGGGCTATGAATTTTGTGGACCCTTTCGATACATTTTTTGGATCCCGTCAAGCATTTGTAAAACGCTATAATGTATAGCGCGGCGCCATTACGCGGTGCCCCTTGCAGTTACATGCGCTGCGTTTAGGCAGATATTGAGAGAGTGCAGAAGCAGCGCATGTAACTACAAGGCGCACCGCGTAGTGGCGCCTTGCTATACATTATAGCGTATTACATCAAGCGTGTTACACATGTAATCAGAAAAAAAACTCTGACCAAAGTGGAGGAAAAAATTATTTTTGCACCTCAAAAATGGCACTTGAAGCAGTCAAAATTTCTAAAAACGCATCAGCCTCCGGGAGGCGACCCGCCCATGACCTGAGTGTTTACAAATTTTGAAGCCGTTATTATCAGCACAACAAGTGCAGTTTTTTTAACAAACTTTCTAGCATTGCCTCCTGGTTTCTTGGCTTCGTCATTCTTTCAGGTTCAGACTACGTTACGGGTGTGGGCGTATAAGCAAAAATTACATTCATCTCATACTTATTGCATGAAATTCGACACAAGATGGATGCAAGGCCGGTTTTTTTGCAGAACATTTTTAACACAATGTGTCTTTTCGTTAAAAATGAGGCATGTTTTTTATACAACTATAGTGATAACTTTACGGTACGGAGTGCTATTTAATTAATTTGACTACGGGAAATCATCTGCAGACAGACTCAAAAGACATACAAAAAGAGGATTATTTTTGGACCTTGGGTGAAATTCTTTTTCTGGGTTTCGAAGGGATTGGCGAATTATCGGAAATTCGGTGTTTACGTTGCCTTTAAATTTCCTCCGGCCTCCCGCCCCCAGCGCCTTAAATAATGACTGGTCCCTTTAAAATTTTTGATAAATTTTGAATTCATATGAGGAGTGAATTCAGGACCAAGGAACGGCTGCGTTTTCTGATGATTCGTAGTCTAAAGTTAATACGATAAAGAGTGTTAAAAACAACGTATAAATTTGAAAAGATCAAATTTATTTAATCTCATAGGACCCAACCGTGAATCAATTTTACCAATTGCGAACCAGTTTTACAAAACCAGTTTTAGCTACTGCGAACCAATTTTACGAAATTAATTACGAGAAGGGTTAAACAAATACGGATGCAAACCTATTTACGTTGCCTTTTGGACTTAGATGTAAGACCGCCTGAGCGGGAAATCGAACCCACGACATTTGAAACCAAATGTCGAAGTCCAACGCTACACCATACTCAAGCGACCAGGAGAAAACGTCATTAGGTAAAATTTAACACGCACATATATATGTGTAAACATCACTTTCCATAACCACTGGAGGAACACTAGCTTGCGCGCTACACACCAGTGAGATCGAATGGAACACACTTACAGCGTTAAATTAAAACAGGACGGAAAGCCAAATGGGCCCGAGAAAGGGTAAAATAAATGCGGATGCTGATCTATTTACGTTGCCTTTTGTGCCTAAATGTTAGACTGCCTGAGAGGGGAATTGAACTCACGGCCTTTGAAACCAAATACCAACGTCATACAGCTCAGCCGTACTGACATGGCCAAAAGGAAACGTCCATAGGTAGCATTTAACACACACACATATACATATAAACATACATTTTCCCATTTTGCTTTCCGTCCATTTTGCTTCCCTAATTTCACGCTTTATTGTGTGTTCCATTCGATTTCACTGGTGTGTGGCATGCTTCTTATGGACGTTTCCTTTTTGGCTGTGTCCGTATGGCTGAGCGGTAGGACTTCGGAGCTTAGCTTCAAAGGTCGTGGGTTCAATTCCCAGCTCAGGCAGTCTAACATTTATTAATTTCCGTGTTGGCAGCCAGTCGTTGCACTGAAATAACAAAACAAAAAAATAATTGTTCTATTAATCCTATAGTAACGAAATTGGCACAAACTAAAAGCTAATGAAATAAAGAATAAATATTGTTCTTTAGCTTTAACTCTATCTGCTGAGTGACCCCGTCAAAAAGTATGGGATTTGAGAGTTTAACAAACTTAGTAGCATCCTTAAGAACAGCAGACATCGTCGAAGGTAATTAAACTTAAAACCTGACCCGTTTATTAACCTTTGGTACCAAATTACTTTGAATCGGACCAATAGAGCCCGAGATATTGCACATTCCAGCAATAGAAACCATTACATAACCTTTTAAGGGATATACCTCCCAGCGCCATTTTTCTCGATACTCCACATCAAGTACGGCCCAAAGGTCTATTTCCTTACCGTTAGTCTTTCCGTAGCTAAAAATCCGTTTTAAAATGTGGCGTCTAGGAGATTTTCTGTTGAATATAATGAAACTTTATTTACGAACGAACCGTAACTATATGATGCATTGCGCGCTTATAATAACCATGACGTTTCATCTGTGTGTGCATGTACTAATTTGATAATAATTGCGATGTGATCAAAAATCTAAAAGCGTAATGCCGTAAAAATTAAAATTTATTATTCTAATAGATCGCCGAAGCAAAATTATAAGACACTAGCCTAGAAAATTATAAATTGTGATATTAAAATACGAGAATCTATCCGGTTTGTGACGACACGATTAATGCGTTCATGCTGGTTCGTCTATTAGGCAAAATGCCAAATGAAACAGTAGCTACGTTCTTCAACGCAACTGCTATCTCGGATGACCTTGATTTTCTTATTTGCGCGGAAAGCGACCAGCGCGAACTATTATAAGGTAGGCGGAGTGTTATAAGGCAGGCCGGGTGTCCCTTTAAGTCATCAAAACTTCACTAACATTTTGTAAAGTTTTTTGGATTAACCGCATAAATTCATTATTATTTCTAAAAGGTACTAATTCTGGTTGGCATTAAAAACAACATTTTATAGGCATTTTTATTTTCCGCGTATAAACAAAGTGTAAATACGATACTGTATTCTACACGAAAACCCTTCTTTCGGCTTTTTTTATTATCCTTGCCAAAAATACGATTTCTCCATCTTTAATGTGAGCCTCATTACATTATTCTTCAGTAGAAACGTCATAGCTCATAGTGTGTTACAGTGGAAATCTGGCATTAAATGCCATCATAAATACGGAAGTAAGGCTCCTAGTCGAACAACAGTAGCCTGGCATCTTGGATTTTTGGTAACTGTGGGAAAGATATTTTTAACGTCCTAGCCTGAAAAGGGGTGTTCCCACCGGACGTATAAACAAATTAAATTAAGGTAGAGTAATTTCCAATGTAGGCACACAAGTTCAAGAAACAACACCGAAAAAAATAAGGGTGGGAAGGTAGGTAATTTATGTCACGCTAATTAGCTCAATACCAGACCGCGAAGTGGTATGATGTTGATTGGATGCCTTTCGGGCTGGACGGTTAATGCGAAGTTAATAAGTTTAACTCTCTTACTGTATGAATTAACCACGTAGCTATTTTCCCTTAATGTTACTTATGTCAGTCGTATGATTTGAACTGGTATTCTCTTGATCTGTAGAAGTCGATGCTAACCGCTGGGCTGTACTTGCACGCTTTACTCAGGGTGTCAGAGGACTCTTCACAAAGCTTGTGTGCTGCGTCTTGACTCTACTACGTGAATTAACCTATAGTAGCTTTTTTTTCTTAACTGTTTTTTTCCCTAACCGGTATTCTCTTGGTCTAAGAAGGTCGATGCTGACCACTGAGCTGAACTTGCATTCTTTGCGCAGGATCCACGGAGACCCTTCACAACGTTCGTCGTGTAGCGTTTTGGGCTGTTAACAGAATGGCTTACCGGCTAACTTGTCACGAATTGTATCTTCCACATATGAATGGCGTTTGTTGCTAACTTAACGCATTTTGGTGGGATTTCTGCATTCCTAATGTGTGTTTCTATTATTAATTTTTTTTAAATGGAGTTGATAGTTTTGCTCACTACGTGACATCTTTACTTTATTTTCTGAACTCTTTGATACTTAATGACACATAATATCTAGGCAATACAAACGTCATCATACAAAAATTAAATTTGACATTGTTATCCCGTTTTTAGTGTTTTTGATGGGTATTGTTGGTTTCTACTCTATATTTTAATGTGTCTTTTGAAAAAGAATATAAGCAATTTACATATACGAAAATTAAAGAGTGTTTAATCCTACATTCCAAGATTCTTTTTCCATTTCGACAGAGGAGAATTTCTCGACCTTCTCTCGTATTGACGTGTTAAAAAAGCTTACATTCTTTCTTAAAGATCGCAAGTAAAGAATACAAATAAACCTATTACGACCAAAGTTGGTATTGCAGTATACAGGAATGTGCACAGACTCCCGTAAGTGAAGGGGCAATTTACTGTTTACTAACAACCCTTTTTTCTAGTGTTTATTGGTGCTTTAACCCTCGTTCCAGCCCCTATTCGTTCGCCCCACCTTCTGCCCATTTCTGCCCCTCTTTGCCCCGTTATTTGCCGTTTTGGCTCCACTTTTGTCTTTCATGGTCTTTTTGGGGCCCTTTTACACCGTCTTTCCACAGATGTCGGCCGTTTTTTCTAAGGACACTTTGCCATTGGGGCAGGGGCTTGCGTCCCCTTCGCCCACATATAACTGTTTTTTTACACGGACCCCTCCGGATCCCCATAAAATCATGATTTTCAACTTTTTGTATTTTTCAAATTACTTGCCTGCTCGCCCTATCGTGCTCGCTGCGGCCAATTATATAACTCCAGAAACCCGCACGCAAAAACTTGTCCGAGCAACCTAAACTTGGCCAGCAAAATTCGTGATCTGAATAACACCTGAGATCCGAAAGATGCCTGGGATCCGACATCCGTGTAAAAAAGGTTATTCACCCACGCCCCCTCGTGTGCACGTCCCTGGCTGCACACCTAGTGTGACTCCACTCAACATGGTGGGTGATATTTGGCTAAGTTTAGCTTGCTGGTCTAAAGTAGCTGATCTGATGAACAAAAAGAGAGACTTGAAAGGTCATGCCAGACCAGCCACAACGGATATTGTGAGACATTTCCCCAAATTTAGCCGTTACTTGACATGGATCTTGGTCGCCTAAACAACAAAAACAACACAAAAAACAATAAAACAATTCGTGTATTCTAAACTTACTGAAACTATCAGCGATTTAAAAAGTGTCAATAAAAGCCCCCAAAAAAGGCAAAACAAAAATTACAGTGCAACAGGGCGCATCAAATCCAGGAGTAATCCTCTAGCTACCATCCTTGTACCAACGCCATTACTGGTTGTATTTTGTTAATTTTAAGCAATTTCAATAAGATTTTTACCACATTTATAGCTTCAGCTGTATTACAGATATAAATGTGACTCAAAGAAATAGTCAATAATGTTCTTTTGGTACGATTTGGGTGCTGCTAATGTTAACAGTGTGTTCAGCAATGTGGTTATGTTTCATGTGACTCATCATCCTTAGACATGGTACCCACTATCGTCTAGCTTCAATTGGTCTGAATCATGAAAACGTGATCCAAAGATAGAAAGAATGTTGCACTGAAAACATAAATGCCATCGATTTATAGGTTCATTGATGAATTATCAATTTACTCTGGCAAATTTGTTCTACTGTATCCTAATCATCTATCATATTACTGTCACGGCCTAGTGAGGTTTGCGAAAGTGAGGATTTTACTGACCATCGAGAGCAAACAACTTTGGAGACCACTATAGCTCACATTTTGTTTGGTTCCTTATTGACGAACTTGTATCGCACTAGGCTAACTGAAAGGAAAGAACAATAAGTAAACACTGCAACCACTTGAATTGACTTCCATTCCATGCATCTCTGGAACATGTAAAGCCATCAATCACATTTTTTTAAAGAACGTGATTGATGGCTTTACATGTTCTAGAGATGCATGGAATGGAAGTCAATTCAAGTGGTTGCAGCGTTATTTATTGTTCTTTCCTATCAGTTAGCCTCGTGCGATACAAGTTTGTCAATAAGGAACCAAACTAAAGTGCATATTTTATGCGAATTCCTTCAAGCTCAGATTCAGTGTTACTGGGTCTGAAGCAGTGTTTCACTGAACTACGTATCTCTTCAGCCATCCACTAACGTTTGGTGGATTGAAAAAAAAATGATGGTGTGTTTGGGTAGATTTGCGGTTGTACGAGGGGAACACACTTCGAAGGAAGAAGTATTTGTGAACACGGATGTCCAGGAAAGGTAGGGTTTTTCGTTCCTGTTTACTTGTTCAAGAGAAAGGTGCATGTTTGTGGATTTATAGATCTCAGCCAGAATAGTAGTTTTGTCAGCATTGTTCTAAGTCAGGCAAATATGTCATCCAGATGTCTGTCCATATAATGTGTACGATCTACGTGGTCATTGTCTATACGGGAATCAAGTCTGTCCAGAACAAAGTTACAGAAGAAGTGCAGAGTGATTCTCCTACCGAGACTTTTTATATTGGAGCAATAGTAAAGGGCGCCGAAATTCCCACGTGTAGACTTAAAAATTGAATCAACCACAGACACATCAAGTTTGGGGTGGGTGGTGAAGGCAATCCTTTGAGTTTTCTGTGGTCTTGAACGATTTTGTATTAATCAGACAAACAGTGCAGAATCAGTTTAGAGAGAGTGTGCTCGGACATCAAAGAGACTAGCACCCCCTTCCATCATTGAAGCCGCATAGAGTTGGTTGCGTGACTTTACGACAACTGGAATTTTTCATGGGTATAGGACATTTTCCCTCAAAATAGAGTCAGAAAGCTGTTGTGTTCCCTGTTGTTAGAGTGATGGGCTACTGGTATAATGTAGAGGAAGTTACTCTTTGTGGATCGTACATATTGTGAAAACGTAAGGATCATTGCAGAACTCAATCATAAGTTTGTATTACGTAGATGCTTTGAAAGTTTTGCAGGTAACCAGAGAACTGGTAGTTTCAGAAATAATAAGTTTATAACTATCAATTAGATCGGAAGAAAGTTTACAATATGCCCAGGAGCGTTGAGATGTCCTTCAGTCTTGCTCTTGTAGTGAGCTGCATACATCGTGATAGCAGGAGCAGGAGCGTGTGTGGCTGGTCTATGTTAGAAGCGTTTATTTTAGTACGAAATTCTAACGCCAGAAGGAGCAACAATACTGCGCCTGCGCCAAGTTGTCTAAAATCGAAACTGAACTTAGCACGCGAGGCAGACGTGTGCTACGAAAGCAACGCTCTATTTTATTGTTGGTTAGAGAAACTTAAGAACAACTGATTATGTGTTTGTTTAGTTTTTTTATTATGACTTTGGTATTGTTTCCATGTTAAACACTTATTGTTTAAAAACAAAGGACCGAAAATTAACATTGAGAACGTGACGCACACCTCTCATCATCTCGTGCAGGTGGCGACCTCTGGTAACAAATTGTACACCACTGTAGCCGCTCCTGACTTAACACTGTAGTGGAAGTTACCGAGACACGCTCCTAGTTGTTTTCTATAGCCTCCTGGTGATAGCTATAGCATAACCTATATCTGCTTTGCAGGTTTTAACGCTATGATTAGATTTCAAGGACAGAAGGGCCTTTTTCAGCTGCTGTCTCGGTGGATTGTTGAAAAGAGGAGTAGTTTGCACGTCACTTTAGGCAGATATTAGGCCACCCAAAAAAAATTGTTTGGTTTACGGGCGAAGTTCCAAATCGAACCACCAGGCAACCAGGCATTTTATTTTATTTTTTATTTTATTTAACTGACCACATTTCTTTGACATGTACCTAGAGTACGTAGTCAGCCTAAAAAAAATGTATGTTGTTATTATGTTATTTATGTCATCCAGTATTCAAAGTTTTTTAGTTTTTGTCAAATAACTTCTTAGTGGTGTGAGCTAGAGGTTTGAAATTGGCACCATTGGAAAGCTCGTTTTGAGGCGGTTAAAATGGTGCACTGGTATGTCAAAAAACTGTCTATATTTTGCGAAAATGTGATTTTTAGCGGGTGAACCAAGATTCAGATAAAAAGTTTTGACCCGCAATAATTTAAAGCACCCGCACGCGCCTGTAAACCAAACAATTAACTTTGCATGGCCTTACAGCAAAAATTAGAAAGTGGTAATCCTCTTTTCAATGAGTGAGTGTGATATTAGCTTGTGTCAATGCGACATAAGCATGTGATAATCCTTGAAATGTAACCATAGCATTCTTGCTTAAGATTGTAAACATTCTTCAACTCTGGTTAACTGGTACAAACCCACTATTTCAATCGTTACCAGCAAAGCTTTCAATGCATGTCTGAAATACATACTTACGGTTGAGTTCCTCGAAGGTCCAAATGTGCTAGTACCACTTATAATCCACAAAGATGGTATATCCCCATCCACAACGTAGCAGCAGCCCAATGTACCCTCAACAGTAAACTCAATAACTTTTTGACTACTATGTTCCGGACTGTTTCAAATGTTCCTATACTGTGAAAATTCCAAGTTTTCTTTAGTGTCAGTTATGAACTCATGAGGCTTTTGATCGACGGGGAAGAGGCTGGTCTCTTTTGACAGCAGGTCACGTTCTCCCTCCAGAGCCAGAACTTTGATACTGCAATGGTTGAAACAACTGGAAATCAGTAACATCACTGAAAACATAGACGACTGCCTCCTCCCCATCCAAGTTCTGCGTAAGGATGATGGTATTTTGAAAACTAAATGTGTGAAAATAGACGGCCATTACTTTGCATAATTACAAGGAGTCCCAGTAGAAGCATTTGTCTCTACTTTTTTTTGTTTGGTTGTTCTGGGCAGACTTTATTCCTAAATCAACAATATCCCCGTAGATCATATACACTATAATTGGACCATTTATGGCTGGACATAGTGTGTTTGCCAGGCTTTGTAGTAACTCTGAGGAAGTTGTCATTCTGGCTGATCCCAACAGATTTCGTAAATCGATTCACTTTTCTTTTGAAGAAGAATTCAATATAGGGCACAATCTTTCCTGATAATCCGTGTTCTAAGTGACTTCTTCCTTCAAAGGGTGTACACCTCAAATTCACCCAAACACACCAGATTATTTCTTTTCAAATAAACCCCCACCAAGTGAACTAAAATGCATCATGACTGAAGAGATACGTGGAGCAGTGATATTGAACTAAACGTAAAAGCATTAACATGAAATATGCACTTAATAATACTATGGTCGTTTCCTTTTGGCTGTGTCAGTATGGCTCAGCGGTAGGACCTCGGCCTTTGTTTCAAAGGTCCTGGGTTCGATTCCCCGCTCAGGCAGTCTGTCATATAATTCCAAAAGGCAACGTAAATAGGTTTGCATCTGTATTTAGTTATCCACTTAATAGTTACCTAGCACCGAAACTTAAGCGCCATATCAACTAACATGCATTTCATAAAGCTGACTACAGAGGAAAGTATAATTGGCGGAGCGGAGCGAGCGAAACGAGCACAGAGTAGCCTGTAACGGACATAGAATTGCAAAATGTTGGTTGGTTGGTTGGTCCGTTAGTTGGTTGGTTGCACTTTTGTAGTCTGGGTGGAGCCCAAACCAAAGTTCAGATTGCTATGAAATTTCCCACATTGCTAGATAGCCCCAAAAGTATTACTGTTCTCGGATTTGGTGTAATTAATTCAATTATAATCCATGAAATTACAATTTTTCGAATTTATCGATCTAACACTCGCCATTGTAAATTTGGAATCCTGAATAGTTAAGAAATTCCGAAGAAGCATACATCGTGCTGTTGGTAATCAAGTGAACTTAAAAAAACGCCAAAATAAATCGTTGTAGCTTCCTTACAGCTAACAATCTTTTTTGACATAACTCAACGAAATAATAACATTCGATTATAGAATTTTAACCACTAGAGAAAGGCAAGCAAATGGAAACAAAAACAGAAGGATACGTTAACGATTGACAAGCGTTCCATATGAAAAAGAATGCTTGGAGGAATTCAGCCAACATGGCAACCAAAGTGGTGTTGACACTATCAACGGGAATCACAAATGTGAAACATCAACTCGGGGCTGCAGGAGGAAACCGCTCATATAAAACTACAGCATACATCAGACTACGTGTTTATATTGCAACACGGAACAATAATTTGGCCTCGTATAACAATTTCAGGATT
>JAHWFP010127662.1:48605-63198 GCA_023313725.1 Lithobius niger
AGGCGACATTCTTCAGCATTGTCCTTCGCATACAGAAATACAGAAAGACACTATAAGTCCCACTTTCATCTCAAGTGCACTGAGTATTTATGGGAAGAAGTGCCAATTATCAACTTGCATCCTTGCTAATTCGTGAGGTTCAACTTTTCTCAGCGTTCAACCTCAAACCACCAAACACAAAGAAAAAATTAAAACCAGTGGGTAAAGTCGTACATGCAATAAGTTACTAATTACTTTCTGGTGACATGTAAAATATTAATCGCTATAGCAAAATAACATGCATAGGGCATAGTACAATAAGATAGGGTATGAAATTTTCTTGTTAAATTTGTTAAGCAAATTTTAATTAAATGTAGAATAATAATTTTTTGTATTTTTCCCTTTTTTCTCTGTAATTTATTGGCTTTGACACGTTTTGCCTGGTACCATTTACAGTAACCAGGTACGTAGGTTACCAGGCAAAATCGTGTCAAGCATGAGTAAAGCGTTCGAGATGAAAGTGGAAAGTCATGGGTTCAAGAATAAGGGCAAGGCCAGTTGTAAAATGAATATTTAAACATTTTTTTTGTGGTTGGGATTGATACAACACGTGAAGCATTACTTATTAAACGGATAAAACATCAAAGCACCTTATATTTCAAAGAAATTAAAAAAATTGTAATCAGTATCAAAGAACAATTTTTCAAAAATTTTAAAAAGCGGCAAACAGGATACTGCAGGTTATCTTCACATGGGGGCTGCCATATTGAATGTCAAATATGTCAGCCCCCATGTGAAGACGTATCGTGTTTGTCCTTTTCTTTTTTTTTTTGCATTTTTTAAAAAAGGTTCTTCGAAATATGAGGTGCCTTGGTATTTTAAACGTTTAATGCGCATTGCTTAACGTGCTTTATCAATTAAAATGAACATTTTCTACCCTATGTTTACACGCTTAGTTGCATTTTATTTTTTTTATGACAGAACACGCAAGCCATGGATGCTTACTCTTCTTCCTGTGTTCTTTGGATTCACCATCATGCTAATGTGTTTTTACCTAGCATTCTTCAGGTCTTACGCAGATTATTCAGGTAAGTCATGTGCTTCCGTGTGCATATAATTATTTTTAGTTACAAGAATATGAGGCATGCGTGAAACCGTGGTAAAATTGGTTTGCAAAGTAAAAGATGTTTAAACCAGCAAATGCTGTTTCCATCCTTACTAAAAGCAGCTACGCAAGAGACCAGGGACATTTTTTTTCGGTAAATAATATTATACAAGAAAATGTATAATCTGTAGTTGAAAGTGTTTTCTTTTGCACGATAAAATGAATGGCCAGCCGTATTTTAACACAAAATTAAAACGAACGAGACGACTTTTTTCAGTCTATTTTGCTCAGTAAAGAAAAAAAAACATTTACTATTATTTACACGGCCTGCCGGCCGTTTATATTAGAGTTCGTTTATACACGAGAATTTCAGAAAATGGGACAGGAGGAGGCGAATGAATGAATAAATGAATTTATTCAGGGCTTGAGCCCGAAGCCATGCGCCCTACCACAGAAACTACAAATCCATCGCACAGGTGGAGGCGTTAAAAAAAGGGTTTAACGAGCGTTAACCACTCCTGGTCATCTGCCCGAAGCCCTAAGGCCCTATGTCTGCAACAGCCAGATTCCCAGGTGGTCACCCACCCAAGTGTCAAGGAGGAGGAGGCGTAGCGGCTAACAATGTTAAAATGTTACAATGCTGCTACATGTAACAATGGGGTAACAACAGGCGAGGCGCACAATATCGGATTATAGCTCACTCGAACAAGATGCAACAATGGTTGGGTGCCACGAAAGTAACACTGTCGTTGTTTGAGTTAGGTAGCTCGTTGTGGAGAACCAAATTAAATGGTCTTGATTTTTCCTTAAATCTTCAAGTTTTAAACCGTAGGGTGCCTACAGCCTCAAAATTGGGCGGCCGACATGACTGGGTGACTTATTTACTTTTTCAATGGGGGTTCGGGAAGCCAGTTGCTTCGCCGTTTAGAAAAAAAAAAACATTAGAGCTCGTATCCACATACTCACAGCCGTGAAGGTACACGAATAAAAACAGATTAAAGTTCACTTGAACGCAACGAACTATAATTTGAACTCCAATTCGCGAAACGTAAACCCACAAACACACACAAAACAGACGCCATCAACAGCAAAACGCCTCACCTCAAACGACCTTCAAACACAAACACAGGCAAACATTGCCTTAACTAGGAGTCTGCTTGTTTCACAAATTATAAATGCACTCAAAATACACATATACCCACTCACACGAAACAGACTTAATATATGAAACAACAAACACAGACAAATACAAAAAAAAGTCTGTATAATAAACAAATTATGTGTGCACTCCCAAACACCGAAACATTAAACGTTTCAAACATAAACTGGACTTTCATTCTGACATAACTATTGATCGAAAACAGCCCTTGTTCCCTGGTATTGGAGTTCAAATTATAGTTCGTTGCGTTTGAGTGAACTCTAATGCGTTTTTATTCGTGTACCTTCACGGTTGTGAGTATGGGGATACGAGGCTCTAATGTTTTTTCTTCTTCTAAATTTGCCATTATAAAGCCTCCAGTCTTTCTCAAATTCTCCTTCTTTAGACTTCACTTTGTCCAGGCTCTATGTGAAGCAAAAATCTGTTGCATCACTAAGGGACCGGTCATTATTTATTGCCCGGGGGGAGGATCATAAATTTGTTTGGACCTGCTCAAGGGGAGTACATATATTTTTCAGGTCCCGTCAATAGGGGGGAGGGTCAAAAACACGAAAAACACACTGACCAAGCTGGAAGAAAAATCCATTTTTGGGCCTCAAAAATGGCACTTTCAGTAGTCAAAATTTCTTTAAAAAGCCTGAGTGGGTAAGCCTCCCCCCCCCCTATGATGGGAGTGTTTACAAGGTTTTGAAGCTATTAGTATACCAATACTGCAAGTATAGTTTTTACAAAGTACTTCGTAGAAAAGCATTGGCACCTGGATTCTTGGCTTCTGATCCTGATGTCTTTCAGGTGCTGTAGGCATACAAGCAAACAGGGTGTTCATCGTACTTCTTGTATTAATCTAAACAAGAGATGGGTGTAAGGAACATTTTATAAAACATTTTTAACCCAACGCGTCTTTTCATTTAAAACGAGATACGTTTCCTTACAACTAATGGTAACTTTTGGTGGGGAAAGTTACTTACTTATTTGGCTACAGCACTAATCTTGGCTGCAGGAAATCGTCTGCAGACAGTCTAAATAGGTATACGAAAAGCGCATTTTTGTTTGGGTGGGGTCACATTATGTTTTAACATTAAAAGGGGAGGGGGGTCAATATATTTTTCAGGGTCACGAAGGAGAGGGGGGTCATCGAAAATTTGGTGGTCGCATTCTATTCCCCCTCCCCTCCCTCGGGCCATAAATATTGACCGGTCCCTAATTGTAATTTTTTTTACAAAAACAAAAATCTGTAATATCCTGTTGCATTACTATTTTTATTTTTTTTTGCGGATATTTATTGTACAGTACATGTGCACTAAAATCCGTCTTTAAACTGGTCACTGTGGCCTAGCGGTTGCAGAGCTCCGCCTAATTGCCTGAAGCAACTGGTCTGTAAATGCGAAACAGGATGGAGTGTAGAAACCTTTTTTTTTTTTAATTCCTGATTGCCCGGGTGTGGAAAAGTTGCTCTTGGACGTCACTATCAAACACACAAAAATTTCACCATTCTGGTTTCATCTCTGGAGGTGCCCCAAGGCCCTTCAAGTTTAACATTATACATCAATGGGCGGACCAGCGAAAAAGGCAAAAATGACGACTTGACTGGTTTTCAATATAATTTTTAACATTATCTCATTTGAAACACCTAGATACTAAGATAGGTAGCAATAATTGACCAACAAAATTTTTCTCTGCAATAGTGTAAGCAGTAGTTATGGGCCAAAATCGCCGAAAAGGCCATTTTGGCCAATTTTGGATGGTAAATTAGTCCCATAGTTTTTAAGAAATATTTAATTCTTTCTAATTAAGGCACGCTAACGTAGTTTCTGAGAGAATCGAATGAGATAATGTTAAAAATTCGATTTTAAAAATGTCAAATCATAATTTTTTTTTTCGCTATTCCGCCCATTGCCGTATAATGTTAAACTTGAAGGCCTTTGGGGCACCTCAAGACATGACCATTGACCCAGAGTGGTGACATTTTGTGTGTTTGATGGTAATGCCAAAGATCAACTTTTCCACACTCTGCCAATGAGGAATACCAAAAAAAAAAAGAGGTTTCTACACTCCAGTCTGCTTAACAACGTCCTTGCCAGTCTGTGCCGAACAGAGCAGCGTTTGAGATTACCATGCTTATTTAACAGCTATGTGATAATCTGGCCTGTTCTGGATAATATCTTGGTTCCCTGCAGTGATTAGAGGTTATACATCCCCGGGTTTGTCTCCCATTACTAGACTTTTTTCTTCTTCAAAAACGTCACTAAGGTTAACAATTGACTCGGTTCATCTATACGTGCATGACTTAGCTTAGGCAACTTAAGACTTCAAGAACCTTATTTTTAAAAAAAAGTTTCTTTCTTAAGAAAGCAGTTGAAAGGTGTAAAGATGTTTAAAGCCAATTAGTACCATCTATGTATCCAGAAGAAATATTGCCAAAAAAGTTAAGTTAGAGTCAGTGTGACTATTTGATGACTGCCTTATCGGAACGTAATTGCAGCGGAGCGAGGCCAGATTTTGCACATTGATAGCGGTAAAGCGTCTTTGAGGAATATTGCAGATGACAAAATGTGAGGCTACTGATACCTTGAAATACACGTAAAAGCACACCAAAGAAACAAACATGAATTGCTCAAAACTCGCTTTAAAGTTTGTTTGTTTGTTTGTTTGTCTGACTCCCTCTGTTTGTTCGTTCGTTCGTTTGTCTGTCTGTTTGTTTGTTGGTTTGTTTGAATTGATGCGTCTCACAATAATGACTGCATCAATTAAAACCCGATTCTGAATATTGACAGCGGCCCACCCCAGAGGTGGTTTGTAAAAAAAAAATGAAATCGGGAATATTTTTTTCGGAATAACGCCATCCAGTGATATGAAAGCAGTGGGCAAAGAAACAAGCTGCGAGGAGCAACGGAAAAGACGACGCTGCCTCCAATGTACTTGCAATGCACTCGCAAACTGCCTGTGCCCGATGTATTGTTCGTTCGTTCTTTTGATTGTTTATTTGTTTGTTGGTTTGTTTGTTTGTTCACTTCGCTCCATTTTGTAGACAGTGTCACTGATACCGCTCTAGTATAACAGGGGCAGCTAGTAATCTAAGAAAGGGAACAAAGACGTCATGATGACTACGCTCTGAACCAATGACTTCCTTGTTACCTCCACATCGATTATCTAATACTGGAGCTCCTCCGCCCGGAGCAAATGTTATTCAGTCCATCAGTAGTGACTTTCACAATTAATAACAATTAATACTACGCAAGGGAAATCATAAACAAACGAAAAGGATCATTGTTTTTTTTTGTGGCCTTTGAAAACCTATTGAGATGTTGAACAAAGCTTCAGACTGACTGAACCTTATAAAACCAGAAATATAAGATACGGTGCAGCTGCTGTGGCAATAAATGGGGTTGTACAACTCTTTCATTGTTGGACCATTGTTGCAGCAGTGGAGTTACATCAGGAAGACACACAGCTGCAACAATGAAACCGTCGCTTTACCACTAGAATGAACCACGGCTAGGCGTGGGTTTCTTTACTTACGTCATCTACAAGATAGTAGTAGAAAACGAAGGTGTTTGGTTCTTATTTAAGTAGTAAAAATACAATCACTGTCTATATGTACGTATCCCAAATGGTTTCTAAAGTATTATTAAACTATATCACACTTTAAATTAACAGCTATTAATATTTAAAATAAGAAAAAATATTTTAAGGCAAAGAAAACGAAGGCCTTTGGTTCTTACTTATACAAGTAAATTTACCACTGGCAGCAATGTTTGCATAGCATTATTTACGTATCAATGTTTCCAAAATAATACATCTATTGCAGCTGAAGAAAGACCCAAAGGAAAGAGTTAAACTGATTAAAATAGGCAAATAAGGCATTTATTGCAGTTGATAACTGCAATAAATGCCTTATATATATATATATATATGATTGAAGACCTCTCTCCAGCAAAACTAAAACTATTAATATCTCAGTTTCTATTCAATATATTTCGACCAAACTTGGCCAGATAGTAGCTAGGAACTTTTCCAAACTTTGCACCAACTTTTATGCAATTCCGTGCTGCTAAATAACAACTGGCCGGTATCTTATAGAAGAAAATGTACATACTGTCCTGTTTCGCGTAAACTATATTTTTTTCAGCAAGAAATACATTTTTTATTTAGTTTTTAAAAAGACGACGGTGCGATGTATTATGAGATGGGGGATTGAGGCTTAATGCCACATTGACTGCTCGGTCATTGTAGCACCAACCACAGTGCATATTACACCAGACAATGGTTCACACTATAACGAGTCAGAATAACGTGGTTAGTTTTTACGATTTCTTTTTGTTTTTTATTTACGATTATGTTTTTATTTACCCGTTAATGACCACAAACTAATCCCAGCCAAAGTTTCAGTTGGAAAATAGTCTCAGTCAGAAAAAAAAAAACAGCAAGCCGGACATACTAAATTAGGTACGGGGTTAAAAAACCAAAACAAGCTTTAATTTCGGACAAAATGGGATCTACTCGGATATCTTTGCTTTCCTTCCCATTCCCAAATATATAATTTTGTCTTTGGCATGAACGTGTTGATCAGTTGCCACTTAAAATGATTGCACTTGTGTAGCATGTTTGATGTGAATGCATTTTGCATTAGTTGCCGCTCAATCATAAAAACATTCCCACGTGGCAACTGCATGCGACTGCAGTCTTCCATGAATCAACAACATCCATATACATCATAAACGTTTCTGTCACAACTACGATAATTCACTGAAAGATACGCGTGTCTTCGAAGTGAAGAGGGTAAAATGGGCACCGACATGCAGGCGTCACATCAGGTGCGCAGCTACAGAAGCTTTTCTAGAACGAGCTCGGCAACATCCGCTAGCATTTAGTGTCCTATCCATCACACATCTGTTATTGTATATACATTCACTGTTGCGTAACAGATTGCTTTGGCAATGGTCTTCACCCGAAGAAGATGTGATATTGAATTTACATCAGGATATGTAAATTATATCTTAATCATTAAATGTTTACTAACTAGTTTAGCAGTTTTTCAACAAGCAACTGATCCTACAGCACCAGTACATTTTATAATCGTGAAAGTACACGTCACTAGATGTGACATTTATACAGTACGTGACTGGAATTTTCAAACGAACCGTCATATTTTGACCAACCGTGATATTAGAATTGTCTCAAGACTACATCATTATCACATAGACCCTGTGGCCCTTTTCACCTCTCAACTCTATTTCTTGTCAGCCCTCTTTATACTAATAATCCAGGTTCACTACACTTAATATCTATCGGATACACTACATACTGCAGATGCTGACTTTACAAAAGACGTTCTCTGCATTGTCAAATGCTTTACTTAGGACAATGTCAGAGGCCTCTGCGGCACCATAAATCGAACTACGGAGGCCTTTTGTGAAGGGAGATAAATCACATGAAGTGTTAAACCTAATCTGTCAACCCAATACACAATGGAAGTTGGCCCACCCATGAAAAGGTTCAAAGAATTAGGTGGGCGCTTCAGGCACATTCCGTGGTTAATAAACCACTAGTAATCAGTATATTATCAAAACTTCCCAACCATCAACCAATGGTCAAAACTTTTTCGTTTCTTACCCATCAATCAAATTTGAACTGACGTGACATCACTTTCTGAAATGGAAGACCAATGTGATGGCCAATTGTATGGTGCTCAGCTTTTAAACGTTTGTATTATTGTGCATCACCACTATGATTGCCATTTGATCATCTTGTTACAGGTCTTATGCTTATTAGTATATGTTCTTGTCTGTCTAGAACATCATGGCCCAAAAGTAATTAAGTGGCTTAGAAGTGCTGAACTGTGAACTCATGGGTTTATTGCCGTCAGATGGCTTGCTTTCAAGTGACTGCTAGTTTTATTTCTGCAGGTGATTGTTATGCGAAATTGAAAGAAAAGCAACAGGATTTGGAAAATACGGTACGTACTATGATGACGAAGCAAGACCGAGCAGAAAAGGTTATCGAAGTATTACAACAGACAATACTAGAGGGGAACTCATACGTCTTGAAAAAACGTGATGTTGAATCAGAAGCCATGCCAGGTATTGTATAAGTGCTGCAATAGTTTAACTATAAAAGTACTGCACTAATTTGTTTTTCTGTTATTTTATTCATATTTATAATTTAATAAATGCCTTTCATACTGACCCAAACAATAAAGGAATTATATTGGGAATATGATAGCCTCAACATATCCCAAAATAGTTGGCAGCATCTTTGTTGTACAAAGATCACTCTATGTAACCTTATTCCCAGCATGCCTTTTTTTCTGAGTATGCTAAGAATGCAACACAAATAACCAATGCAATACTCTGTCTAGCAAGAGCCTTATAAATATCAAAATGAACAAGGGTAAAATGACGGCTGTTGCTTCTCATTCCAAACTCGTCAAGGAAAGGCTGTAAACAGTCAAGTCAGAAGGTATTGATTACTGTTTTAGGAAAATCTACTGTCACAACTTACTGTATATGACGATGCATAGAAGTTTATTTTGCAGTTGACTATATCTATTATATTCTACTGTATAAGGAATATACGAAAGGAAAGGCTTTCGCCCATGTTGCAAACCCGCAAGAAGCATAGTTACAGTTTGATATAACAAAAATGGTGTTGTACCTTGCGGTACATTGCATAGGTCAAAAATTGTCGATGATAAACTTCCGGTGACTCTTACCACTGAAAACACCAATGAGGTAAATGCTGATGTTGCTTTCATCCCAAGTAATGACAGCAACATCGGCCATAACAAAAAGGTTACTGTAATGTTTTTAACACTGCCTATTTTTTAATCAGGTTATAAATTTACTTTATTTCTTGATTTAATTTGTGTTTCGTTATGTGTGGTTCTAAATAAAATTTGTTTTATCTGAAGAATACCCACAACCATTATAGCTGCCAGTGGTAAAGCAACTAGTATTATATGGATCGACATAAAATACTAGTTTGTATCTGCTTGTGTTCGAAAAAATACCTTTCCAATGGGGACCTTTGCGAATTTTTAAAGTCTAAAAAACCAGGGCACTTTCAAATATTCAGTTAAATTATTCAAACATTAATGCATAACGATTGAATGGCTTGATAATAAAAGACTCCCAAAAGCATGTACCTCATATTTTCAGTTAATGGTTGAATAGTAATGTTAGACTAATTGAACAAATATGCCAACCTTAAAAGTTATGGCATATAACCCTCCTGAATGTTATTGGTGTCGGCGGCCACTTACGGTCCGGTACTTCCTTGTTGATTGTTGCCATCTTGATGGTTTTCGTCGTCGTTTCCATCTTCCGCATGACATTGTGCGTCAATTGGGCGATAAGTCTGTCCTCCTGTCCGGTGTTTTTCAATTTTTGCAGGAGGTACAGATGTATGACAAGATTTAGGTTAGGGGTTTGAATAATATCTCTGTAATGTGTGGTGCAGTGGCAACCCGGACCACTGCACTGTGACTGAGGTTGGCGCTAATGACCAAGCTGTCGACGCGCCATTAAGCCTCATTCCCCCCCCCCTTAAAAGTATTCGTGGCATTTTTTTCTGATTAATGGACACTATACCAACTATTTTTTTTCTGTAATTTTACTATAAACGTATTCTTCATTCTAGAGCAAACATAATTCTTATTGTTTTAGTTCCTGTTGGCTACATATACATGCAGTTACCAGGACAATCTTCTCCAGTAAAGCTTTGGCCTAAAATGGAATGGAAAGACGTCTCTTCGGATTATGCTGGACTTTTTTTCCGTGTTGAGGGTGGAAATGCTGCTCCATTTGGTGACTTGCAAGAAGATCAAACAAGAAGATTAGACGAAGTTGTGGTTAACAGCGACAAAATGGAGTATTCACTGTCAGTTCCCACAAATGGAAATTGGAGCGAAAGTATTAAAACTGGCGATTATGGAAGGGGAAGCATAGATACAGGATTCGGACTTAAATTCCTCCTAACAACAGGAGAAATCCGTCCTCAAAACAAAGCAGTCAAAATCTGGCAAAGAATAAAATAGGACAGAATTTCTGTAATACATCAAAACAAAAGTACGACTGAATAAAATGTTATAATAAAGTGCTCCTTGTTTTAAAAAAATCATTGATTATTATGCGTCATAGGAAGTTTTCAGGTTATTAAAATCTTTATTTTTGCAGTTGTTCATAAATAAAGACTCTATTATGTAAAGAGTCCATATAGTGCACAGTTGAATGACAACAAATGCATAATTTTCAGGTTCATCTAAGAGTCATTCTTAATTACAGTTAAAAAAATAAATAAAAAAATGTAAAAATTAGATATTCAGGGATAAAATAATTCACTTATTGGCCCCAGGGCAGAACTGGCAGGGATTATTGCAGAAAAAATGTAACAAATCAGTAGAAAATGAATTGGCAAGTGGTAAAGATGGCTAACAATATGGAGGATGGAGGCAAACTTGAACTGTACTGGTCGGTAGGAATGGATGAATGGGATCCGTAATTTATAGTGCCTTTTTGCCCTTTTAGTATAGTACCCTTTTGCCTGGTAAACAGTTGTAATGCAGAATTTGTTTTAGCCTTTCTATGTATCTGCAGTGATTATAAACTATGGCATCAGTAAGGGCAGTGATGAGGGTTTCAAGATTAAGGTGTGTTCAAGAGAACATAATTTAGAAAATGTATTTCTTTTCTGAAATTTTGGATTTGTTTTCTGTGGCGAAGCATCAATGAACTAGGTAACTGGTATGGGTCTGTAGTTGTGATCTTTTTGCTCGGTTTGGTCCTGTATGACAGCCTTGTATGTTTGATTTGTGCAGTGGAGCTAATCAACAATTTTTTTGTTGCGAGATGATAGAAGTTCCCCAGGGGTAATGAGTTATTGAAGAATCTGGTAAAGATTTGGGAGTGTAGTGCTTATCAGATGGATGTCTTGGGTATACACGAAAATTTGTACAGGATTAGTAATCCAATGTACGTACGGGGTAAAACTTACTTTGGCATTTGTTTGTGCTGTTTGCATACATCATCCTAAAGATGTTAAAGCAGGACTGCACAAGTACGAGGTTTACTTTAAAAAAAATAGCAAACTTCTGTCCATCGTAAATTTTCTTTGGTCCATGCATAACTATCATGTGAACACCCTGAAAAAAAATCACAACATTCTGACCCATATTTTTGTAGAAAAGTGTACATTAAAAAGCTAAAGCCCTCCCAAAGAATTATAATTTTCAGAAAACTGCATCGAAATTTTGGCAAAAAAAAACTTAGAATAAAATGGCCTGAACTGTCAAAATAGCATTAATCACTATCGGCCACCCTTCTCACAGCTTGGTTCTTGGAATTAGTAGAAGAATGGCTTGCTGCCAATGGTAAGGAGGCTAAATCTTTTATGGTTACGTGACTACCTGATTCTATGATCATTCTATGATCAAAGTTTGCTCACTTGTAAAGGAAGGTAGCTTGTTCCTTAAACTTCGTCCCAGAAAGAATCCTAGTAAATTTTACAAGCCTGATATACCAACAGTTCCACATATATTTTTAAAATTTAGTATTAATTTATTGTGTCCGTTTAAATGATATATGCAGTTACTTTCATACTTTTGCTGTACATACATGATGAATGCAAAAACGTCAGTCAGGAATAAACTTAGCAAGACTTCCGTAAACCATTTTCAGTTTTTATTGTTAACTACGATAAAAGACATTTCTATGCCTTTTCTTTAAACCTTTAGGTAGAGCTGCTAGCTGATAAGTTTAGTACAGACAGAAGCTTATAAATGACTACACGTCTGTAAGCCATGAAAGCCCACATCTGTGTATGTTGTAACTCTCCCTTCATAATAAACCACTTGTCGAAAGTTTGACTGGATAGATAATGCGGGTCTCGGTTTCCGGCTACAGGCAAGTCATTCAAAATCAAGATAATTTTATTATCTCAGGAATATAGCTAGTAGGAGTTGACTACCAGCCTGTGTGACACCTGTTCTGGTACTGGGAAGTGAAGCTCTTAATTTATTTCCAGTTGGCTTTGGTTTGGAGTGGCCAATGTGGAACCTGGCCTGGAAATGGGAAGTGAAGCTCTTAATTTCTTTCCAGTAGGCTTTGGTTTGGAGTGGCCAACGTAGCACCTGGCCTGGAACTGGCAAGTGAAGCTCTTAATTTCATTCCAGTTGGCTTTGGTTTGGAGTGGCCAACGTGGCACCTGGCCTGGAACTGGGAAGTGAAGCTCTTATTTCATTCCAGTTGGCTTTGGATTGGAGTGGCCAATGTGGCACCTGGTCTGGAACTGGGAAGTGAAGCTCTTAATTTCTTCCAGTTGACTTTGGTTTGGAGTGGCCAATGTGGCACCTGGCCTGGAACTGGGAAGTGAAGCTCGCAATTTCTTTCCAGTTGGCTTTGGTTTGAAGAACCATACCAGACTGTGTGACACCAGACCTGGAACTGGGAAGTGAAGCTCGTAATTTGTTACTTATATCCAAGTTAATTTTAACACTATAGTATTCAAACTCGGTTTACTTAGGCCAACTGCAGCACGACTGATATTTTTCAAACATATTTATTACAATAACACAGAGTAATTTTTAACTACACAGAGAACTGTTGTCCCTCGTTCAACAACTATGTGTGACTAAGCGTGTGACTAAGAATGAATGGTGGAACACGAGATAGGCTAGAAAGATCGTATGCCAATAAATACAGATGCAAACTTATTTACGTTGCCTTTTGGACTTAAAATGTCAGACTGTCCAAAAATCAAAGTAAATAGGTTTGGATCTGTATTTATTTAACTCTTGAGCCACCGGCTTTCCTCCTGTTTAATTTTTATGCCAATCTTAGTACAGATTATTACGTTAAATGAACATACCTTACACTAATGACTTACAGTACTACTATATTTTTTTTGTGTATGATTTTTGCTGTTAACTTGGTTTCCTTTTTCCTTCAGGTTTTTTTTAAAATTAAGATAAGCTCCATGCACACAAACGAAATAAAACAGATCTAATACTTTGGCTTCATTAAAAAACTGTCGATGCCTTCATCACAGAATAAAACCAAAATAAAACCACCTAATATTCTCCAGATTCAGACCTGCCAGAACACTACCATGTTCACATTAATTGGTGGTCGTCGGTTATGTTATGTGCCATAGCCATTTATAATGGAAATGCAACCACAACATGTAATTGACGACTGCCAAATGTGAAGTGTGTAGTGTTGTATCAGGTCTGGATATGAAGAATGTTAGGACGTTTTATTTTTTTGTTTAATCTCTAATGAAGGCATCACTAGTGTTTTAATGATGCCCAAATTTTAGAATTGTATTGTTTCCTTTGTGTGTGTGGTTTGTGTCTTATTTACAAAGTAAGTGGAGAGTTAAAACGAACGTGTTTCTCCCATTTAAGCCACAGCGATCTATCAATATTATTCTTTAGTGGCTGTACTGACATCACTGCCTACAGTTGCGAAACTTGAGGGTTTTTATTGGTAGGATTGCTTTTACTTTTATTATTACGCTAAATTCAATGTTGAGTCTCACAAACTAATTGCCAACCGAATGCACAGTGTCAGATCAGATCTAGATCTCAAACTTTGCCCACAGTTGAAGAGTGAAAAGAACTGCTTTGAATGGCAAACTGTTATGATTAGAACTCCATAGAATTACAGGATAACATGAAAAATACTAATGATTGGCCACCGTTAGCATTATTGGCTGCAAAGTTGACTGAATATGGACTGCTGTGCGGGAGCAGAATCATAAATTGTAGCTGTAGTCGCCAAAACAATAAAAGCATACATATTGAAAAACATCTACTTTGTCAGATTTCTGTTAGTTTTTATCGATCCTTCACATCAAGTTCAGTCACACAGTGTGTTTGCATTCCATTACTCATCCGTTGCTGTAAATGATTTGTAAATGTGTCCCCACAACAATAAAAATATGCATATTGAAGGGACACCTTACAAATGATATTTCCGTCAGTTTTTTCGATCCTCCATATCAAGTTCAGTCTCTTGGTTTATTTGCACGCCATTAGTCATGCCTTGATGTGGGTCCGTTTTACCATCCGGCCTCCCCACAACAATAAAATCATGCATATTGAAGGGACATCTTCTAAATGTGATTTTTGTCAGTTTTGTGATGCTCCATAATATCAAGGTTTATTCATTCATGTGCACTCCATTACTCGCGCCTTGCTGTAGATCTGTTTTACAGTGTAGCTTCCTCACAACAATAAACGCATGCATGTTGAAGGCACACCTTCTAAATAAGATTTCTGTCAGTTTTCACGATGCTCCATAGCATGTTCATCACATGGTTTATTTGCACTCCATTTTACAATGCCTCCTCAC
>JAHWFP010127662.1:63208-78035 GCA_023313725.1 Lithobius niger
GTTCATCACATGGTTTATTTGCACTCCATTTTACAATGCCTCCTCACAACAGTGCCTCCTCACAACAATGAAAGCATGCATATTGAAGGCACACCTTCTACACGAGATTTCTGTCAGTTTTTGCGGTACTCCATATCAAGTTCAGCCACAAGATTTATTTATTCATAAGCATTCTATTAGTCATGGCTTGCTGTTAGAATAGAATAGACGTTGTCGGCCAGTAAGCTATACAGCTTTTTTGAAGGCCCCAGCGGCAGATGTTAAGTGGAAGGAACCACCATCGTAAACAGTTGTTTTTTGCCGCAGGAGGGAGGAAACCGGAGTACCCGGAGGAAACCCTCGTACAACGGGGATCCTGTTGATCTATTTTACAATGTGGCATCACCACAACAACAAAAGCATGCACATTGAGGCATCCTTCTAAATGAAATTTCTATCAGTTTTTGCGATGCTCCATATCAAGTTCAGCTACAAGGTTTATTTGTATTGCGTTAGTCATCCCCGTGCTCTAGACCCATTTTAAAACGCAGCATCTACGAGTTTTCATTTGAAGGTTGAGTTTATTTCGCAGATCCCACGCACATGTCCTGTTTGACATGCATTGAAGTTGTATCTACTTTGGTACGTTAACGATGATGTATAATCGTTTCCGGTTTTTGTTGAGACAAGTTTGGCAGTCATGCTACCACGTCACTCTCGCTTTGTCTGCTATGGCACGCAACTCTCGCATGTAAACAACCCGTTGGTGAGAGCAAAGCACTAGCACTGCCATCCTCGTACTACGTCGGATTCTGACAAAAAAAGCCTTTGAACCCGGCACATAGTTTAAACTTTAGTAAATCAGGTGGTCACTCAAACTCGTAGATGGAACCATGGACTAAACTAAAGGTTGAAAAGATGTAACCTAGGAAGTTTCTACTGTACAGGCAGGTGAGTGTTTACTTCGTTTGTTGATTTTTTCGCATCACACATGCACTGCTGACTCACGTGTTTATGCGCCAAATCTTGCAAAACGGTAACGACGCCAACATGCAATGATTGAGAACTGCGTGTGGTAGTTCTAGGGCAAGAAGCTATGTAACCTTAAATAACGAAGTTATGATTGCGACTACATGTGTGCAATTATTAATATGGCCAACTTGTCGACCCACCATAGAATTTGCATAAGTAAGTAATTTTCGTTTAAATTTAGAAATACTGCAGTGATTAAAGTTGAATTGAATTAAAAATAAAAAACCAGTAGGACCAACAAGTCGAGAAAGGCAATAGTCCGCCAAAAGACTACTATAAACGGACCAAATATTATTCCAGCAAATCCCACGGATTATATGGCTTGTTAAATAGTTAAGTGACAAACATAACCACTGTTAGTGCGATGAGATAGTTAAAATTGTTTTTAACCTGTGATTTCTCTGCGTCATCCCAAGATGCTTGGTAGCGTCAAATTTATTTTATAAACATCTCGAGTATACTATATTGTGTACAATCATAGCAAAATTTGAATTGGGAGAACATCAGTGAACCGTTATACAGTAAATTACGCATTACAGAAAACAAACTCCCATGAAGTGAGAACAAATGCTGTAGTGAGCGAATTCCCTGTCAACAGCTTTTTGTCTATTAACTCAAGAAATCAAACGAAATAAAGGCTGTTATTTGTGTTATCGAACACGGACAATGCTTTAGCTGGGTGTCCAGCTGAAGGAATTTCGGTTTCAGCCGGACGCCGATATATCACTGTCAGGACCGTAGGAAGGGGTACGGCTGGTGCGGCATTTGCTGTCCCACTTTTAGGCACACAGTTTTAAAATGTCACACTTCCAAACGCAGATAATGCGGCTGCTGTCGTCAACCTTTGGAAGCGGCCCTGTAGCGCGCGTGTAGCTTTCCTGTCGAGCTTTGACGAGCAGCGAACAATTTCTGTATTCCCCCATCCGACGAAGGACAATGAGCTCGTCCTGTGAAAAAAGGACGTTTTGGGGGAAAAGAAGTAGGCTGAAAGAAGCGCTTCAAAACATGGCGCTATACAAAGCAGGTTTCAAGAAATAGTCAACACCAAACCTTACCGAAAGCCCAACGTAGCAGCCAGACAATTGTGACTTCCTCAAAAAAGTTTTCTAAATCACTATTAACAGAATAGGAAATATCGCCCACATACATAGAGTGACTTCTTACAGCGAACCAGTGGCGGATCCACGGAGGGGGGGGGGAGGCAAAGAGGGGGGAGGAGGGGAATGAATAACGTGTTGCAAATATAAGGGTAAGGTTCTAAAATCACCTCACGTAAATAAAAGATAAATTACAAGGAAAAGGATAAAAAACTGGCCTGCATTAAAGACTGGCCTTGTTAGGATACAAGATACACTAATCATATCAAAAACCAAAACTGGTAAACGGGACCGCCAAGTTCCGAATGGTTCGGCCCTTCAAAAGAGTGATATCAACACACCAAAATATTCACTAACTTAATCGCACTGACTAATAGTTCGAAGGTTAAATGAAAAGTAGTACATTGTTACTTTCTGTAGCAATGTTCAAGTTTTCATTTAACGTCCAAAGTATTATTCGGTGCAATTAACTTGGCGAATGTTTTGGTGTGTTGATATCACTCCTTCAAAGGGCCTACCCATTTGGAACTTGGAGGTCCCTTTTACCAGTTTTGGTTTTTGATGATATCACTTCTTTTTTTTAAATTGTGTATTAGACTCAACTCAATTAGCCTGCAGATGTGTAATAAAGTGCCACGCCAACCACAGCTTGTGGTAATTTTTCTAATATTTTAATTTCATATTTCACTCCTTTGAGAGGCGAACCAAACTCAATTTAGTCGCCTCTTCGTTAGTTTTTGGCTTTATTTTGGCACTTTGTTTTTCGTGAGTTGGACGTAGACTCAATTTCTTCGGCAAAGTTGTTTAGATTTGTGACGAAACACTAGTGTGTGTCTAGATACGAACGTCAGAATACACGTTGTCATTGTCCAAAGTTTGGCCGTCCAATCAGAGACGATACGAACAATGCTAAGAATGGTTATAACAATACTTTCGCCATCCCATGCCATTCCCGTTACACACCTAGGCTTTAAACCAGAATAGGTATGCAGTTCGTATTGTACTGTAGCCGTTAGTCAAATTTCATAGCTGGAAGCCTTCCTGCTAGCTCGGTATTGATGAATTATCACCCTATGGGAATTAAGATGGGGATGAACGGACTAGCTAGAAACAAAAAACTCCTGTAACATATTTGTAACATTATTGAGGGTCAAATTTTCCATTAAACGCCGCTCAGTTGACATTCCAACACAAGTTAATTTTTGTGTAAACCACAGTTTATGCTTTTGTTCCGCATTATTATTTTTCCGCAAGTAGTTGAAATATGCTCATCTAAGCTTCAGGATATAAGAAACTTATGCTATGGCGTCGCGCTACAATGGTTTACAATGGTCGACAATTGAATTGATGTGATGTTTGTTGCTTAACTTGGCGCGACATACTAGCGTGTATCTAGATCTGAGAAATAAATAAAAGCCTACTGCTCAACCAGGAACTTGAATACATGCATTCCCCTCAATCTCACGTAATTTGGATACACTCAAAGCTTATACGAACACAAAAATTTGCCCCTTCCCATCCAAATCTTGCACTTATTAGCATTGCCGAAAAAAGGGAGGGGGGGGGGGGGGTCAGCAACTAAAAAGTCACTATCGGTCGAGAAAATGCACCCCAGCTGGTGGGCGAACTACACAAAGCGAAAAAAAGTCCTTCAAATCCCCCCTCCCCCGCATTCCACCATAAATTCCTAGATGCGCCCATGCTGTGATCCATATTTTAGCTAAAAAATAAAACCTTAAAAATTCACTCAAAACATGGTCTTCAGAAACCAGATCAGACACTGCATTACCAGAAATTGCTTCAGCCCCGCTTGGAGAGCTTTAAAGTGCTCCCCCAGACCCACTAACTGATTTGATTGGGCCGTACCACTTTTAATTTGCTTTCTACGACCCTGATATTCATTTTTAGTAAAAGACTTACACCAAGACCACTGACACCACCCTAGAAAAAGCAGAAAGGGAGAAGTCAGTTGGGGTCAGTACAAATTTAACGTTTGGGGCAGTCATTTTGTTTTTAGGTAAAAGGTAATAATTATAAAAAATAAAAGAATATGTACAAAACATTAAAAGATTAAAAAAAAGGAAAGTACAAAATGTAAATAAGGCAAAACAGAACGCGAACTAACGGCAAAAACGGTCGTGCAAATGCTAGGTATTGCAAAAAAAATATGCATTTTTTAAGTTGAAAGTACTTCTGAAAATACGTTTTATCCTAAACACCAATAATCCTGTTTCATCCTGTGGGAAAAAATCCACATCCATTGCAATTCTACGTGTCAGCTACCTGTGTATATTCAGATCTGCTCTTGAATGGTGTTTACGTGTACAGCAACAAACATTATTGTGACGTGGAATATAGGATGCTTGAGCCAGGAAGGCCATGAATACAGAAACGTATTCATAACGCTTTCTATTACATTATTGAGGACAGGCTGGTTTGATGCATCAAGGTTCATCCCGTTATGTGGTAACAAATTGCTGGTGGGAAATTTCAGGAATAACTGTGGTCAGTGTGAAGTGTCTTCACACGAAGTGATGTTAAAAAATTGCTAAAGATGGGTAAGATTGCTTTTGTTTGATGTTAAGTTGAAAGTTTAAAGTGGTAAGAAGAAATAGTAAAAATAATGACTTGATATCCACAGAGTTGACTTCAGCCAAATGAACTGGGCACCACTAAGAGTCAATAATATGAACAATAATCTGTACTTGGTGAGCGAAACACTAGCATGCTTCAAGATATTATTGTATTTTAGTGTAAACAAGATAGTAAAAATAAATTCCAGAGCCAGACGGGATATCTTGTTTACACTAAACTACAATAATATCTTGAAGCATGCTAGTGTTTCGCTCACCAAGTACAGATTATATTGTTCATATTATTGACTCTTAGTGGTGTCCAGTTCATTTGGCTGAAGTCAACTCTGTGGACATCAAGTCATTATTTATATGTATCCGTGTTTGAGCGGAGGCTAGTTACTGCTTTTTTTTACACATTACATTAGACCGGCATTTTCTGGTACAGAACATTAAATACTAAAACGACAGAAAACTTATGAATTTGCGTAATTCGATATAGTTTTCTGAGTGGACAACAGAAAGTCTTGTTTAGAGCTGTGAACAAAGGATTTCAAAACGAAAAAGATGCCTCAACATCGTTGATTTCATGCTCGTTCCGCTTACTAAAATAATCCAGACACACACTAGTGTGTCGCGCCAAGTTAGGCAACAAACATCACGTCAATTCGCATTTTCGAGGACGTAAGCCATTGTAGTGCGACGACATACCGTAAGTGTTTAATATCCTGAAGCATGGTTGGGCTCATTTCTGATATTTAGGGATAAGTAATAATGTGGTACAAAAGCAAATTGTGGTAAAATGGAGAGCAATGACCCACCTGTCACAAATTAACTTGTATAGGAAAGTCAGGTAAGCGGCTTCCACTGGAAAATATGACCCTCAATAACGTTGCGAATGTGATATTATACACATTCTACTATTACTTATAGTCCGCTCATCGCTATGTTAATTCACATAGGGTGAATATTCATCGATACCAAGGTAGTGGAAAGGCTTCCAGTTATGAAATTGAACAAATGGCTGCAGTAGATACGAACTGCATACCTTTTCTGGTTTACAGCCTGGGGGTGTCACGAAAATGGTGTGGGAGGGCACCTAAGTATGAAAGATTAAACCATTGTTAGTCACAATTGTTAGTCACAATTCAAAACAACGTTGCAAAGAAATTGTGTCCACGTGTAATTCACGAAAGACAAACATAATCTACATACATAATACAGAGCAGGCGGCCAAGTTACCGGCCACGCCATTCCGTCGTACAATCTAGTACCCCACCCTGTAGTGCCATTCGCCTTCAAATTCGGGTTGGGACACTTTTCCAACGTTTTCGAACAGATGGTGCCACTTACCACTGCATCTAGCATTATAACCCGACTGGAATGCAAATCCATGGAAAAAGATGTAGATCTTGCTACCATTAATTGTAAACTTTCGTCCATTATTGACAGTGCTTCGTCTTGTACCTTTAATAACCATCTTGCCGACCTTGAAGACTGGAAAACCAACACTCAGTCACTGATACAAACACAACTCTCTTCAATATCTGCAGACATTAAGGACCATATTGACTCCACACTCTCAACTATGAAAAGTGACTTAATCGCTCTCTTCAAACCATACAACAATGCCACTGCAATTATCCAAGGTGACCACACATCAGTATCTCTGCCTACCTCGGAACATACAAGAAACACTTTTGCAGTTACCTCCATTTGTGATATTGACTGTAGAGGCAAGCTCCAGATTAACTCTGCCCATGTTAACTTTGTAAATCCAACTACAGGCACGAATCTACCAGCAAAAAAGAAGCAAGTTCCGGTTAGTCCCACTCCCAATCTCCCCCACTGCAGTACTAGGGCACCTCCATTCAACGACTCAAAAAAGCCTAAAACTACAGTGTCCGCTATACCGGCCAGGCCTCTACATACTTCAGATAAAACCCATACTCCAAACCCTAATGTTAGATCACTCTGTGATCAACAAAATAAACACTTGCCCTTTCCGCATCATTCTGCCGGCCATAATTCCAACGTAACCCAACCAATACCTGGGGCAAGGGACACCACTTCTGCCCATATCAGGATGCTTTCTCCCACCAGTGCCTTCACACCCTCATCGCCAACTTCTACCCACTCACTGCCTATCTCAACACAGCCTGCCTCTCTCCAAGACTCCCCCATTATCATCATTGGCGACTCCCACGCCAGGAATTTACACCTTGGCGGTCACCACCTCTCCAAAACCGTGGCCAGGAAGGGGATCGGATGATATTCTCGCAAAGCTACCAGGGATACTTAACACTATTAATCAGGAATCAACCATCATCCTCTACCTAGGCTCAAACAACATTACTAGAGACAAACCGAATAGAATTGTCAACTACTCCAAACAGATGATCAACCTTATCCGCTCAGGGCAACATATAGCACGAATTGTGATAGTGGCACTACCCCCGAAATTCTACAGCCATGATATCGAAGAAGATCGGAAAGTTACCCACACAAATACTCTACTAAGAAACCTATGTGTAGCTGAAAATGCCGACTTTGTCTGCATCGACAAACAAATCTGGCACAACCGTTCATTTATGGACAGAGAAGGCAGACACCTCACTACCCAAGGAAAAGAATGCCTAATCAGCGAACTATACAGGGTACTTGACCGGAGCCACCCTTTCTGTATTTTAATGCATCATCTAGTGCATCCCCTAGTCACTATAACCAATTAACCAACCCTAGACGTGAATTTCTGAAGTGTAAACTCATTAACGCTAGGAGCATTCCCAAAAACTTGGCACTCTTTCAAGCCCTTATGGCTGACCTTTCGACTGATATTTTCTTTGTTACTGAATCGTGGTTAAACCAAACTTACACTGACCCCATGATCGTTCGACATTTACCATACTTGCTTTTTCATAGAGATCGTGGCTCTCATGCAGGAGGTATTTTGATTGCTTATAGACCGTATGTTAACCTCATAGTTAAGAATATCTCTTTGACTACTGAAGCGATCTCTGTCAGCCTACCAACTTCAAAGCTAAACTTCATTCTTGGTTATCTCCCACACAGTGATCGAGACCAAGAGGTTCTTGAATTCTGCACATTTTTGGAAAGGGAATTACACCCTACTTTTTCAAACATTGTCCTGGGAGATTTTAACCATTCTACAGTCGACTGGTCTATACCGTGTGCAACTCTAAAACAACATAAAGACTTTCTCCAATATGTACAACCTTTCGGCTTTTCACAACTTGTTGACAAACCTACGCGGGGCAGCAACATTTTGGACCTGATTCTAACCCAGGAAGATAGGCTTGTCTTTGATATCAGCATTGATAATTGCCTAGGGACTAGCGACCATTCTATCGTTGCTTTCCAGGTTAATTGCGAAATTGAAAAGCGATATGAGCTAAAGGGCATCTACCCTAAAATCGACTTTGATTTACTTCGATACTTGACCGGCAACATTGACTGGCCAAAGTGTCTCTCTCACTGTACTCAATCAGTTGAAGCACTTTGGGAGTGCTTCATTGACCTCCTTACTGCGAATGCGAACTATTGCCGTATTTGGCAGCAACGATCAACTTCCACCAATAGGAAACTACCTATCACAATCCGTAATTTGGGTAAACATAAGCTCAAACATTGGCATGCTTTAAAACTTAATAACTGCGCCGCTAATAAAGCATCATACAATGCCTCTTGCCTTAAATATTCTAACGCAGTAACTGCCTGGCACTCAAAGTTTGCAGAAAAAGTCATCATGGATGGCAGCATGCATTCCCTGTTTCGACATTACCGATCCATGACAGGGTCTGCTAGGCACTTGCCACCTATTTTGGTAAACAATTCCTTGTTAACTGATGACTTGGAACGGGCAAACGGTTTGAACCTAAATTTTACGTAATTTGGGATACACGACAACTTAATTTTGCCAGAATATCATGGCATTAAATCGACCGGATTCTTTAATAACAACAATCTAAGTTTCTGCACCTCGGATATTATTGCAACCTTGCAGAAATTGAAACCAAGCAAGTCTGTCGATCCTGACGGTTACTCCTCCGTCTTCTACAAGGAACTTGGCTCTGAAATCGCTCCAGCACTTTCAATTATTTTTTCAACCTCATTTAATTTGGGCGATATTCCTTCCTCCTGGTCTAAGGCAAATATTGTTCCAATTTTTAAGAAAGGCAATGCCTCTCTTCCCTCAAACTACAGGACTATTGCCCTAACGTCTGTCATCTGCAAAATTATGGAGACCATCTTAAGAAACCATATTATCGAGCATTGCACTTACTTTGATCTTTTGAACTCCAACCAATTTGGCTTTTTGGCCAATAAATCAACCACTATGCAGCTATTGCTAGCTTCTGATAGATGGACCTCTGCCCTGGAATGCGGCATCTCATCTGAAGTAATATACTTCGACTTCCAGCGTGCCTTTGACTCTGTTGTGCACTCCAAACTGCTTTTTAAGCTGAGGCAACTGGGTCTCGAGGGCGGTTTGCTGAATAGGATTGCTGCTTTCCTCCGCAACCGCCAACAACGTGTCAAGGTCGAATCTACCTATTCTGATTGGCTACCTATCACCAGTGGTGTCCCTCAGGGCTCCGTTTTGGGTCCACTTCTGTTTGTCCTGTATATTGGGGATTTGCTCCCAGATAACACCTCCTCTGAGGTCCTTACATCGAAATATGCTGACGATTTAAAGTCTGGCACTGAAATCATTTCTGCAGCCGACCGAGATAAACTCACAGATGTAATCAACATGGTGTCCAAGTGGTCCCTGGACTGGCAACTACCTCTATCCCTGTCTAAATGCATTTCGACCCAATTTGGAAACACTATGGATTCGCCTAACTACCATATTAATGGTACCTCTATTGAGAATAAGCTCTCGATCACTGACTTGGGCATTCTCTTCAATTCAGACCTGAAATTCTCAAACCATTGTTCTACGATTACTACTGATGCTTTTCGACGCTTGTTCATTGTCAACAGATGTTTCGGAAAAACCAATTTAAATACAAGGGTTTGGGCGTTTAAGGTGTATGTACGACCAATACTTGAGTATGCGAGCCCTGTGTGGTCGCCACACCTGTTAAAAGACATTGACTTGTTAGAGTCAGTCCAGCGGACTTTTACTCGCTCCATTTCTGAAATACGCACGCAAACGGCAGGTGAAAGACTTCGTTGTGCGGGCCTGGAACCTTTGGAATTACGTAGACTCAAGGCCGATCTCGCTTTGACCTATCAAATTATCCATGACCAGCTTCCGGTTTTCTTGCCCTTTTTTTCTATCAATCTTAATAACCGAACTCGAGGACATAATCTTAAAATACAAAAACAAACCTTTAAGACAGACTGTAGAAAGTTTTTTTTCTCTAACAGGATTGTGGATTGCTGGAATTCACTTCCGTCTGCGGTAGTATATGCGACGACGGTTGACGCCTTCAAACGTGCAGTGTGTGGGGTCGACCTCTCCAAATTCCTACAACGAGCTTATTAATGTTTGGTTCATGGGGCGGTGTAAGTGGTTTACCCTACCGTTACCTTACCCATTAGCGGGTAAAACCTTTATTATTATTATTATTATTATCATATTACCAAACTTGCCATGTCGCCGTCTATTGACGGCCTTGGACTACAAGTTCGGGTTATAACACTTTTTCCAAAGACTTCGAAGAGATGGCGCCACTTACCAGACCTGCTGCACCGTTTTTGGGTTCGTTTTTTGGTATTGTTGTGGTACCAAAGCGGCCAACAAAGTTTTAGTCGCGTGGACTGTGCCATTGTCGGTGTTTCAGCTAAAAAAAAAAAAAAAAAACAACCCGTGTCTACTAAAAAAACTAAACGACGATTGGTTCTTAATTTCGATATTGGCAGCCTGATACGATGGAAAGGCGAATTTATTTCCTAAATGTTCACTTCCAGAAAGGAGTTGAATTGTTTTTAAGTAGGCGGCAACAATCGTTGCTTGCAACAATGTCGCCATGCACGGTACCGAGGTGAATTGTTTCAAAGGATTAACTTAACCATGTGGTCACTTGCTTATTGAATGCTGGATTTCTCAGGGGTTTTTTTTTTTTAGCCTTCAGTCAAACATACGCATGCGACTTTTCCGGGACTGCACCAAAGGGGAAATGTCACGGGGCGGCGTTTTCGGGGGGTGCGGGAGAGGGTGCAGGGGCAAGTGTGTGTGGCGGGCAATGCGCGCTACAGAAGTGAATTGTTTCAAAGGATTAACTTAAACATAGGATTACTTGCATACTGAATGCTGGCTTTCTCAGTGACAGGTTTTTTTTTTAGCTTTCAGTAAAACACACGCCAGCGACTTTTCCGGGGCTGCACCAAACGGGAAAAATGGGAAATGTCACGGGGCGACGTTTTCGGGGAGGGGAAGGCGGACAAGCGTGTATGGCGGGGGGGACACGTATGCGAATCCGGGAGCGGGCAGGAGTGTGGGGATTGGGGGTTAAAGTAATTGGGGGGGGGGAGAGGGCATCTCTGGGAGCCATTCACATGTCCGGTCTTCGGTTTGATAAATTTAAAACCAAAGACCAAACACCTGGAGGGAGGCAGGGTGTGCGCACGGGCACAACTAGTGTCAAAATAAAGCCAAAAACTGGGAAAGATGCCACCAAGTTGAGAATGGTTCGGCATCTCAAAGGAGTGGAATGAAACGAAATTATTGGAAAAATGGCCACTTAGATACTGTTGACGTGGGACATTATTACACATCTGCAGGCTAGTTGAGTTGAGTCTAATAGACAATTTAAAACAAAGAAGTTATATCATATCAAAAACCAAAACTGGTAAAAGGGTCCGCCAAGTTCCGAATGGTTCTGCCCTTCAAAGGAGTAATATCAAAACACCAAAACATTCACCAAGTTATTCGTACTACTTTAAACGTTCAATAAAAAATTGAACATTGCTACAGAAAGTAGCAATGTTCTAGTTTTCATTTAACCTTCGAACTATTAGTCAGTGCGATTAACTTGGCTAATATTTTGGTGTTTGATATAACTCCTTTGAACGACAGAACCATACGGAACTTGGGGGGGTCCCTTTTACTCGTTTTGTTTTTTTATACGAGTTCAGCGACCGATCTGATTGAAAGCATTCGGTTAACACGTGACTCATGAACTCTTATGGTTTGAATGGGTAGGCGAACAGCATAGATTATGTTCATTTGTAATGCTGTTTTCGAGAAGGTTGGGAATCTGATCGAAACAAGTGTCCGCCATTTTTATTTTCGAATAAGAATTCTGCCTTACATTGCACAAAACTAGCTGGCGATATTGTTGAAGCCAGAATTACAAAAATATTGTCGATATGCTTCTGTTTTACAAATTAATCTAATGCAGTTGGTAGTTGATATTGCTAGTGTAGTTGTAGTGTAGTCGATCATTTGCGATCATAACAAAATTAAGTCTTTCGAAACAAAATGGTAACTAAATTACGTTTACATTGTCGTAAGAAGTTCACTGCCGATAGTAACCGACAAAAATAAGATAACGCTAAGGATTGATCGGTTCCCCATGTTGTCGCCATAAAAAATGCTGATACGAGAGTGTTAATGGCTGCCTCCAGGTTTTTTGTCCCATCCCTGATCCTACCTGATATCTTGGTAGTTGTAAGTTATGCATGACAGACCTCGGTTTGGAGCGCAAACTTGGTGGCAGCAACTGGCTGTGATATCAGTACTTATTATGGCGTACACTTGGTTTGCCTCATTACGCTTATGACGTTTTTGCATTAAACGATAGTACATTAAAACGTGTTACTTGCGTAGCATTGTAATGTATATTTTCAGTAATGTGACGGTATATCTTTAAGCAAGAGTCTGTGTACAAATACGAACTCAGCAAGGTGCCCTGTGTAACTTTTGAGGTCTGACGCATTCCCTGTCAAAGCTTTGTCACGAGATGGAGAGGCCAAACTGTAAAAGCGCATTAACGCAACGAATCGCCTGTGCATTCTAGCAGGTAGAATTTAATCTCGATGGAAAGGTGTCGTTGCCGTAGTAACAACGCCGTCTGGATTAGCTAAATCCGACATCGTTTGAGTAAATGCTTACAATGTCATAATCAGTGACAATAAGACAAAGAATTTCTCCTGACGAAACAGTTTCCTAGTCACTTCTGAACTCACTTTATTGACTGTTTTCGTTGCTAAACGTTAGAGCTAAAAAAAATCACCGCCATGTTGGAATTTCAGATAATTTTTAACTTCTAGGTAATTCCAATCGTAAATTCGTAGAACGTTTTACATGACAACGGACAAGAGCACGAGGCATCATTGCCGCATTAGATTATGCAAATATATGCATTTTTTTACTTTGATAAATTTTCTAGGCTCCAGTCTAACTCTGAGAGCATTAGCTCTGCTTGCGTTCAACGCAAAGGTTTCATTCGAAACAGTAGAGCGTAATTATTTAGAATTTTTACGCGACATGAAATACAGTTTTTACCCTTAGCTGTTTAGAGCAATGAAACGCTACACTAATACACGTTAAAATGTTGCTTAGTGTTGTACTTTAATGCCACGTTTCCCAACCGGTGAGGCGGGCCTCCCTTGGGAGGCGCGGAGCAACTGCAGGGGAGGCGCGAGCCGCTGCCGGCACCAAACTGTAAAAGCGCATTTACGCAACGAATCGCCTGTGCATTCTAGCAGGTAGAATTTAATCTCGATGTCGTTGCCGTAGTAACAACGCCGTCTGGATTAGCTAAATCCGACATCGTTTGAGTAAATGCTTACAATATCATAATCAGTGACAATAAGACAAAGAATTTCTCCTGACGAAACAGTTTCCTAGTCACTTCTGAACTCACTTTATTGACTGTTTTCGTTGCTAGACGGTAAAGCTAAAAAAAATCACCGCCATGTTGGAATTTCAGATAATTTTTAACTTCTAGCTGTGAAGGTAAACGGAAGGCAAAAAAATGCGAGATCGCTAAGAAAACACCAAAAAAGCCAGAAGACCCGTGGGATCCCGCCAGCGATGACCTGTCGTGGCGTAGATGCCAGAAATGCCCGCACTACGAGAGTCCCAGGCGATGCCGTTTTGTTTCTGAACTTTCTAACTTTCTAACTTTCTGGAATTTCTAACTTCTAACTTGAAGCTGCAAAGGCGAGTCGTTGCGTAAACGCGCCCTGAGGATAGTGCGACCATTTTTATTTATTTTTAACTATACATCACAAACGAAGTTAAATTGTATGAGGAAGGCAAAATTTTATTTTTTAAATATCTACAGATTTTTTTTTGCAATCTTCAGCCATTTTACTCAAAATTCTAGACATTTTTGTTCTTATCGTAGTGAAAAAAAAACTAACAGCTATTTTTCTGGGGGAGGGGGCGCCATTGCCAGCTTGTGCCAATGGAGAGGAATACTGTAGAAAAGGTTGGGAAGCACTGTTTTAAAGGTTGAGAACCACTGTTTTAAAGGTTGAGAACCACTGTTTTAAAGGTTGAGAACCACTGTTTTAATGAACATTTTCTTTTATTGATGATTTACTATTTACGGTTGCAACCAAGCTTCTCTTGTGAGTCGAAACCAATAAGAGTTTGAATTACCTGAAGGTCAGGAGTGAAACTGCGGTGACAAGCTATAAAAAACACGACGGGTGTTTCTTTATAGTTGCATTAAATATTGGCAGGCTACCCGATGTACTGAATGCGGGATTTTTTTTTTCATTAGCAGGATGGAGTTTAGGCACCGCCAGACTGTATAAATACACTAGTGGGCTTGCATTCCACCCAAAGGCTGTATTCAAATCTGTAAAGTAGGCCTATACCTTTTACAGTTATTACATGCATGAAGACGTAGAATTATTCTTACCTTACGTCACTGCAGAAAACATGTAGCCTAAAAACATGTAGCAACCATAAGGCCTAAAAAAGGATAAATCCGAGACTTCGAGATGATTTAATATTAAAACTAATTTCACTCTACAAACAGCGAGGCAGGTTGATTTCAATACAAAACAAGTCCGGCTTATACACTCGTCTGAAACTTTATTTTCCTGCCTTTCCGAAATTTTCGAACTAGTAATAGTAATATTAAAACTAATTTCACTCTACAAACAGCGTGGCAGGTTGATTACAATACAAAACAAGTCCGGCTTATGCACTCGTCT
>JAHWFP010127662.1:78045-107519 GCA_023313725.1 Lithobius niger
AATAGTAATATTAAAACTAATTTCGCTCTACAAACAGCGAGGCAGGTATATTACAATACAAAACAAGTCCGGCTTATGCACTCGTCTGAAACTTTATTTTCCTGCCTTTCCGAAATTTTCGAACTAGTAATAGTAATATTAAAACTAATTTCACTTTACAAACAGCGAGGCAGGTTGGTTACAATACAAAACGAGTCCGGCTTTTGCACTCGTCTGAAACTTCATTTACCTGCCTTTCCTAAACTTTAGAACGTATTGGACCATTGTTTAACATAAAACAAAAAAAAAAACATATTTTTTACAAATTATTAATAAAACATCATACAAAGTAAGATGTAGTGCCACGTACCTAACTGGAATTCAACACGTCAACGCAAGGGATATAAGCAATTTTACCAGAATTGGCTGCCCATAGTTATAAAGGCTCAAAGGCTGGGCAATACATATTTATATGTTTGGACACCTTTCGGCAGGCAGGTCTTCTCTCTTCTGCTTACGTATTGGCTGCTAATAAAATAAGTGGTACTGCATTTTGCCTCCTAACAATGCTTTTAAATAAATGATTAACTGACAAAGGGACTTATTTTTCATTTTGGATGACGTTTTCTTAAGGAAAAGTACCTGAAGAAGCTCGAAAATGTAGATCAGGTTCAAAGATGAAATGAAAGTTGTATATAAGAATTTAGGCTCCACCGGTACCCTTAAAGGTACATTCCTCCCAACGCCATTTCTCTCAATCCTCCACATCAAGTCCAGCCCCAAAGTCAATCCCTTGATAAAAATCCGTTTTAAAATGTGGCGTCTACGAGATTTTCTGTTGAATATTGGGAACTAATTTAATAGCATCCTGCGATTATATGATCCTTTGCGCGCTTACAATAACCATGACGTTTCATCTGTGCGTGTGTACGTACTAATTTTTAATGGTTTGGTAATAATTACCATGAGAGCAAAAATATAAAAGACTAATGCGGTAAAAATTTAAATTATTTATGCTAATAGATCGCCGAAGAAAAATTATAAGATACCAGCCTAAAAAATTATAAAGGTGATGTTAAAATACGGAAATCATTCCGGTTTGTGGCGACACAATCGTCGCATTGATGCGGTTTCGTCTACTATCCCTAGGCCAACTGAGCTAGTAGCTGCGTTCCTCGTTGCGGGGTATGCAGCTACTATTTCAGTTAGCCTTGTATTACTATGGCGGGTCTCGCGAAACGGTGCGATGGTATTATGCTTACATAGCGATCTGCGCGTGGCTGGTAAAAGGCAGGTCGAGTGTACCTTTAATACTAATTTTTAATTGGTTATATGCATCTATTTCAATGTTCCTTTATGCCCAAAAAGCTGGAATCATGCCTACGACCTTGGGATTCAAATATACCGACTCTCAAAGTAATGTGAACTTCACTCCACCACAAAAGATTCGTGAACAATATGGCTGCTTTCAATATAAAACGGCCATGTCAATATATATGGCAGCGCATGTTAGATCGTAAATTTTGTATGCATAGGATGGTGGTTTCATTTCAGCGTGGGCAGTAGAGCATTAAATCCAAAAGCTAACTGGAATAGGTAGATATTTGCATTGTTTATCATGTTTGCTAAAGAAAATTGATCGTAAATGCAGTTGTCCATAAAATTATTGTTTATTATCCACAGAGTAATCCTTTCTTTTTCTACGATACAGACAAAAAACAACTGTGGCGATTAACAAAGAATTTTTTTTGCACCTTTAAAGTTTATCTTCTTTTGTTTTGCCTTGGATTGGCTGCCTTGCTGTTGTGGGTTTTATGCCTTACTTTCATCAAGCATTCTGCAAAGCAATTAGGTAAATATGATTTGTGATTAAGCGTGTTTCTTTGACTTAGTTTACCGTCAACACATAAGCACAAGAAGTTCGGCTGAGCTTTGGATTCCGTAACAATCCGTCGAAGCTCTGATTGATTGATTTTACCAGCAATACGTGATGTGAAGGATTTCGGCCATGCTCTGGATTCTGTCCAATCAATTATAGCTATTATTTATCTAGACACACGATAGTGTCATGTTGAGGGTAAATCCCAATGTGGTCAAAATCTTTCAAATTGTGGAAAATGTAAGGGGAAGGTGCAGGGATAAGGAAAAAACAAAAGTTAAAGGATGAGTGTCCACAATTCATAGAGAAAAAGATACGCCAATAACGCTGTTTTCATGATACTGTCTAGATAGCAACCAGTAACTAGTAACGTTCGTCTCATGTGTCTCACATGGCTAGTGAAGAATTGGGGTTTGTAGGGGTCAGATTTAAATTTTGTTTCTTTTTCCATGTTGCAACCAAAGATATCAACAAAAAATGTCTTGGACAATCAACCCTGGTCCTTAGATATATTGTAACAGCTTGGACATCATAAAAGCTGAACTGTAACGAAGGACACGACGAAAAAGAGATCCACAGTGTTTTGGACTCTACAGAAGCATTAGAGTCTTCGATTTTTTAATTTACCAGCATAGAATAAGTAGAATCTTGATTTATTTATTTTACTAGAAACACATGATTGAAAACATTGTTCGGTCATGCTCTGGACGCCACAGAATAAGCTGTGTTAATTCATTTAATTTACCAGCATAGCATCAGTAGATTCTTGACTTATTTAATTTATCAGTATAGAATCAGTAGATCAGCATAGAATCAGATTCAGTAGAATCAATAGATTCTTTATGTATTTATTTTACCAGTAACACATGAAGGCAAAAAGTTCGGTTATGCCCTGGAATCCGCAGAATTAATATTCTTAATATATTTACTCTATTACATGTGATCAGTAGAACTTACCTATTTTACCAGAAAAAAATGAAAGCAAGGATTGAAATAGTTTAATGGAATCCGAAATATGTCAAAATCAGATGTCTAGCTAGTTGTTTTTTAACTTGCAGTCAATGCAAAACCGACATCAAAATATCGACTCTCTAGCCTAGCTTAAATTCGTTCTATTACAAAACCAAGCTGAATCTTAACTACTTTTAGTAAGTTATTTCTTGTGCTATAGTGTTTCCTTTATTTTTTCATAATTTTCAGCTATTGTGTGGAATAATTTATGCTGGCTTTTGGTTTGTGCTTTTTCTCTTCCCATTATTGTAAGCAGTATTTCGGCTTCCTAATGGTTTCCTGATTACGACTACGTAGTATTCATATGGAGGACAAGAAGTCTTCTTTAAACAAAATGCAATTATATAGTATTACTGCTTCTTTTTTAGTTTTTGTGTTATGGGTAATGGTAAGTCTCCATAATTGCTGCATCAGCCACCACAATACAGAATTCAAATCTGCGTAAAACTTCATTAGTTCTGTTTATTTTGTGGCTTAAAAGTTTGCCAAATTAATTGCTTGGCGACATGAAAACCTGTACCAGTGTTAAAACAGTCCCTACTACACCATAGGACGATCTTACACACTCTAGATTTTATTGAGTGTATTGTAACGTAGTTTTCTAATGTTTTGCAATCGCCTTCACGAAATGAACAACACTGATGTTCCCTGCAAAGTGCCTACCTGTCGAGATCAGATTATTACAAACAGTTAGAAAATTGCGTTACACAAAAATTGTCTGGTGTTTTGTCGCACGTTTTAATGCCTATTTCAGTTCAGGATTATTTCTGCAGTCATTCATTTTGCCCTATTTAGCATAGTTGACCAGTAAAACGACCCTTTACAACGTACTTTTCCTACTGTGCACAAATACATGCACCAATCTACATCACTGAAATGTGCCACTCGTAACTTGATACTGGTTTACATTTGATACTCCACTAATACTGTGGCACAGTGGTGCATTCGCCAGTGGTGTGCGAGTGAAGTCATTATGAACTATTCTGCTATTAAACAATTTCTTAACGTTGTAACTAATATAAAAGGCTTAAAGAAAGCTAAAAAAATAATCGAATTTAACGGTAATCAGATTAAATTTATTTATTCATTATTGTTGTTGTTATTGCATTTGAAAATCGGGTTTGGGCAACTTTTTTCAACATTCAAGTGATCTTTAAATTTTCAACGCTCTTCGTTCGAGCATCATACAGTTTCAAATTGCAGAATTCTCACTTTTATAATTTACATTGAGTGGATTGGTGGAAGGTGCACGGTTCGTTAAAATCGGTAATTCATTAGTAGTGAACCATTATTAAATGAAATAGTAACCAAAAAAATATTGTCACCTGGTTAATTTGTGGTAATCTACATTCCCCTAAAGAGTGGAAAAGGCAGTACAATAAACATAATAGGTTAAAATTAAAAAATTTCCAGAAGTTTTCTATTTTCTTTCTTAAAATATATATCTACATAATTATGTATACACATATGTGTATATATGGTGCTGGAATTGTTCGATAATCAAAATCAGCAAAGAAAAGTCAAGACGCACAGACATGAATGCAAAAATAACAAGTGATATTTTGATAGTAGGCTATAGCAATATCTTCATACGAGAAAACAATACAAATATGCTGGTCGCGCCGTTATGAAAGCTTGGAGGTGGTCAGGCAAGTCCAGGAGAAGCAAGAGGAGGAGTAAACTTTATAACTTGCCAAAAACAAAAAGTTCCATTTGTCAAGTTTGAAAATACATCTTCTGGACCTCCAAGCTTTCATAATGGGGCAACTTGTATGTTATGTTTTGTTTTGTCGGATGAAGATACTGCTGCACCCTAATATGTGTACCTTGGTTTATTATTATTGATACCGTTGATACATAGAGGTATATATATCTACATACTTATATGAATATCATGTGTATATGACTAATATGTCAAATTATCTGCAGCTGAAGAATTGGAAGAATTGGAAAAAAAGGAAGCTGAGCAGCGCAAAGTCGACTATGTTCTTAGTCTTGTATTCAGGCCTCCTATGTAACACACACAGGACAGTGTGAAGATATATAAAGAAATATCCGCCATAGGATCCAGGGACTGCAGTGAAGGTATTACAATACTAAAAATTATTTTACATCTTGAAGAGTGATAGTGTTGATTTAGAGATAAAAACAGGTATGTTTATTGTTTACTGTTTAGTGTAAAAATAAATCATTCCGTACATTCCATTTTGTGTCCGTTATATCAGACACGGGCATCAAGCATGAGAAGCAACCAAAAAGTCTCAATATGCAATATTATTGAAAAAAAACCCCATTATTTCTTCTAGTGAGGTAGTAAAGTCATACACTCACTGTCTGGAGGACACGAGGTAAAAAAAAAAGGCACCAGGATTTGTACACATGAATCTTTAAATAAATATTCAAACATTTCCGTTAGGAAAAGTTCAGATTATTATCAATCAAATAAAAAAGGTCCTAGACTGGCAAAAAGGAACACCAGGTTGAAAATGGTTCGGCCTTTCAAAGGAGTGATATCAACAGGCCAAAACATTCGTCAGTTTAATCCCGCCAATCGGCAGTTTGAAGGCGAAATGAAAAGCTTGGCGTGTGTGTGAAGTTTACGGCCGTTCCTCGACAAATCTATGAATGCGAGGCAACGGCAGTGATTTTGTTCTTACTGTCTTTTAACTGCCTGCAAGGCTCTCGTCAGATAGATGGTTACTTAAAAGGTTTAAGTTCCAATTTGGATCCCCATTAAAAATTGTGCAGAGAATAGCTAGTTAGTGTAACCAAATTCCCTCATTCCCATAGGGGGATTAATTTTGTCTGGTGGGGCCATTGCTCTCGGTTTCAACCTAATTCCAGGTTTTGTGCCCATTAATTTTTTTTATTCAGAGCTCTGAAATTTGCCAAACTTTGGGTCATTTTATTAGACAGTAGCAATATGGCGACTAGTTTTATTACTAGTTTTTTCGGCATAGAAAGAGGAAAGACAACCTACAAAACGGGACCCTACGCTCTTTCTTGAAGAGTTCATGCTAAAACTTATCTTGAACTTATACTGTTGTTAAGCAAAGAAACATTAATTTCCATTTCTTATGCAGTCTGTGTAAAATGGCGCTTTAACTTAATAATTTATTATAGCCATGATTAAAAAGACAAAATTAAGCTTACGAAAGGAAATAGTCGAGTTACCATCGTTACCAAAGTATGTGGTTACCTCGGGACACAGACAGGGAAATTTTGCCTGTAAATACGTGTGATATACCTTCCACGCTACAATCAACGTGAACAGATGCACATTTTAGCGACCTCCTTTTTCTTTTTTGTCTTCTCATGCATCTCGTCTCGTTTATTTGCAGACAAATTGTTCAAAATGGATAATTTTTCGGGTAATTTTTTTGGCTGGGAAAAAAACGAACAACAAAGGCAGTAAAAAGCTATTTTGTTGGCAGCGTTTCTTTTAGCCACGTATCACAGCCCTTCAAAAGTAATTACCATTACCATCATCATTTTCTAAGACTACCCTTTAGGCTAGGGCTTTATTGGGATTATAATATCAGAAACTAAACCGATAAATTTGAAATACCCATCAAGTTTTATCTATCAAAGTAGTGATATTAGAGAAAAAAAACACCACCAAGCTGCCACCAAGTTTATGGCATGGCGTACCAAGCCTAACCCATATACTGACCAATATGCTTCATCTTGTAAAGTAGTGATATCATCCCCGCCAATGTACATCCGCCAAGCTAACCCTCTGAGTATTAGTCCACCGATTAATGAACGACTTGACTAGTGCTACTGTCAATAGGTAGTCAAGTGTTTAATTTAACGTCTTTTAACTTTAAAAAAAAAAATATTTTTCATTTAAAGCCATTAACGTGTTTGCTATTATCGGTAGCAATCGTCAAGTATTAAATTTAAGCTTGGTACGATATGCAGAAATATTGGTGGCAAACCATTTTTACTCTGATATATCTACTTTGGTTGGCTAAAACTCGCCGGGTTATTTCATACTTGTGAGATCTCAGAAGTCATGGTCATAAATCGACAGGGAGGTAGAACTGATAGCATCTATAAAATAAAACTATAATACATACGGCAGAAACGACTCGTTTCATCCGACTGAAAATTAATCGGTTACCAATTAGGTTTCGAATAAAATTTCCTTCAGAAAAGGTCCTATTCACTTCTTTAGTAAAATTAATCCTTCTTGTCGAAATTCGTTATTTAAGTTGTTTTAGGCTGTTTACGCATGTTACATATACAATTCCTTATTTTAAATAGCTGCAGGACCCGTTCTCATTCGGATAAATAGACGTGATTAGGCTTATCTGAAAGGTGAAGATGTATATTTTCCAACAAGGGTAATTAAAGCGATTTATATTAAGTAGGAGCTAAGCTACGACTGTTTACCTACGTTGTAGCACTGTGTTTTTCGCTCTAATTTACCACAAGTTCCATCTTTAAACAGTTGCAGTCCCCATTCTAAGTTGGGTAAATGGACGTGATTAGGCTTAGATAAAAGATGACGATGTATATTTTCCAACAAGGGTAATTAAAACGATTTATATTAATTACGAGCTAAGTTAAGGCAGTGCACCTACGTTGTAGTACTGTGGTTTTCGCTCTATTTTACCACAAGTTCCATCTTTAAACTGCTGCATAACCCGTTATAATTCGGATAAATAAAACTTGAAGATGTATATTTTCCAACAATGGCAATTAAAACTATTTATATTAATTAGAATCTAAGCTACGGGAGTTTAAAGAACGAACTTGTAGTAAAATAGTGCAAAATGCACAGCGTTACACTGTAGAAAAACTATTGTAGCTTAGCTCCTAATTGACATAAATCATTTTAATTACCCTTGTTGGAATTCATCTAAGCCTAATCATGTCGATTTATCCGAATTAGAATGGGTGATGCAACAGTTTAAAGATGGAACTTGTAGTAAAATAAGACGAAAAGCCCAATCCTACAACATACGTAAACTCCCGTAGCTTAGCTCCTAATTAATATAAAACGTTTTAATTACCCTTGTTGGAAATTAAACATCTTCATCTTTCATCTCAGCTTAATCACCATTTATTCGACTTAGAACAGGTACTGCAGCTGTTTAAAGATGGAACTTGTGGTAAATTAGAGCTAAAAGCACAGCTCTACAATGTAGGTAAACTGACGTAGCTTAGCTCCTAATTAATAAAAATCGTTTTAATTACCCTTGTTAAAAATTATACATCTTCATCTTTCATCTAAGCCTAATCATCTCCATTTAACCGAATTATAACGGCTGGTGCAGCAGTTTAAAGATGGAACATGTGGTAAAATAGAGCGAAAAGCAGTTAGTTCCTAATTAATATAAATTGCTTTAATTACCCTTGTTGGAAAATATACGTCTTCATCTTTCATCTAAATCTAATCATGTCCATTTATCCGAATTAGAACGAGTACTGCAGCTGTTTACAGTCAGGAATTGTATATGTAACATGCGTTAAAAGCCTAAAATAACTTAAATAACAAATTTCGGCAAGAAGGATTAGTTTTACCAAAAATATGAATAGAACCTTTTTTGAAGGAAATTTTATTCCTAACATAATTGGTAACCATTAACTTTCAATCGGATGAACTGTTCAAATGCTAGAAGCAAAAAACAGTTCTTTTGTCGTCACTTTTGATGCCATCTTGAATTTCCCAAGGGTGCCAAGGTGGCATCATTATGTTTTGGAGTAGGGACATATTGTAGAACATCTCTGCGCAAAAACATTTTGTGCAGACAGTTTTTTTAGGTTAGACCAAAAACCAGCATTTGGCAACTGGACTATTGTGGAAAGAAAAGTCTTCGCCAACTTAATCTCTTTGGTTTAGAAGAAAAGGGTAAAACTTCCGATTAATTTCTTTACTAGAGTGTGGCAGATAACTACACCAACCAAGAGCTATAGCTGACATGCATTACATGTACGGTCGGGCCGACGGCAATTCTGTAGAAGCAGCCAGGCTGTATGCTGTGAGCCATTCGAACCGAAGGCATCCGGACCGTCGTACGTTTATTCGGCTTTACCAACGTCTGTGTAAACGCGGGTCATTTGAGGTAGCACCACGAGAGGGAAGGCCAAGAACTGTTCGTACCCCTGAACTGGAAGAGCGGGTGTTACGGAGGGTGGATGACGATCCGGGAATCAGCACAAGGCGGATTGCTTTGGCAGAAATCGTAGACCGTAATGCTATCTGGAGGATCCTGCATGACGGACTGCTGCGCCCATATCATCTGCATTGGTTCCAGGCTTAGCTGAGAACGACTATCCGGCAAGAGTCACATTCTGCCAGTGGCTTCAACAACGATGTGCTGCAGACCCTCTCTTCCTCAGCAGGGTGTAGTTTACTGATGAAGCCACCTTCACAGCACCCATGTCTGGACGTATGAAAATCCTCACGCAACCCTGCAAGCGCGAAACTGGCATTGTTTCTCAATCAATGTGTGGGCTGGTATTATAGGAGATCACCTCATCGGGCCGATCATTCTACCGAACAGACTGACAGGGGCGGCACATCTTACCTTCCTGCAGTATGAATTACCTGGTCTGCTTGAGGACATCCCACTGGGGACACGCAGAGGATGGTGTTCCAGTACGACGGGGCACTACCCCACTTCCTACTTGCTGTGAGGCAGTATCTAAACAAACAGTTTGGGGAGTGACGGATTCGCCGAGGAGGCACAATTCCGTGGCCCCCTGCTAACCTGATCTCACTCCATTGGATTACTGCATCTGGGGCTACATGAAGGGGCTTATTTATTCACGCAGCTTAGACACCGAGGCAGAATTGTGCCAACAACATGTTCATGATGCATTTCAGAAGATTAGGCAGAACCAGGGGGTCTGTGCAAGGGTTCGTGCTTTTCTCAGTAGAAGAGCGACGTCATGCATTCAAGCACGCGGGGGCCACTTTGAACATTTGTTATGAACTCCTAGTTTCGTCATGGCAGTGCGCAACAACGTTTTCAATATGCATGAGGCACGAAAGGTTCCTTCTGGGGAAGAGGTCAAAGCCACCGTCTAGGCGATTCCAACTTACTACTTTTTTTTTTGGCGTTTTGCTTTGTTTCTAGCAATTACCAAGCCGGAAGGGGGGGGGGCCAGAACCTACAACCATAATGTGTGGGCGTCTTCTAGGACGGATGAGCAATAACGTTATAAGGAACGGTTCGTTCCTAAACGTGTCTTCACCGTCACGTGTTGTTTCATTTTTAAGCATGTGGTGCGCTGCCCCTGAAAGTTGGCTGACTATGCCTGTGTTATCCTGGGGAACAAACAGGCCTCGGTATCTTGGAAACGAGTAGTTTCTGGCGTATGTATTATAGGTTTTTTTTATAGATGTGATCAGTTCTACCTCCCTGTCGATTTATGACCATGACTTCTGACACACCCTGGTATGCCTTTCATGTGTCAAAGTAACTGTGTAACGTACATGTCCGTTTCTTTATACATTTTCTCATTTTCCTTTTCCATTTTTTCTTTTCCTCCCCCAATGTGGATACCCCCAATGTGGTTTTGGTATCCACGTGAATTTTGCGACGTCCTTAATTTTTTTTTTTTGGTTTTTCGTCAGTTTGTCTCCAGATTCTTTTAAAACGGTGGGAACGTTTTGAAATTGAATACGATTTTGGAGTATACAGTTTGTTTATTTATTATTATTTTCTTGTTAATTTTATTTTAATTTACTGGTACTTAAACCTGTATGTTATCCGTGGCGTTTTTAAAAATTTTTCTTGCGTTAGGTGACACAACTTTCGCGTGAGGTTTTTATTTAGGTTCCCAGGCTTCACGGACTTGTTTGATTTAGTTAGAATCCTCTAGCTTATTGACATTTAGATTTCCCATTAGGCCTAATTCTTTTTATTTGGTTCAATTTTGGTGTTCCAGCTTCATACCCCTGTTGTTTTTCATGTTATTTTCTTTACGGCACTGATGAGTTTCGCATGGTTCACTGATCTTTTCCATGTTAGCAATTTTATTTAAAAAAAAGAACGAATTTATATTTAGACAAGAAATGCTACATTGCAATCGAAGCAGTGATTGGCTGCTGCCACTATAACGGAATAAACGCTGTCAACTAATAAAAGAACAGTGTTAACCGTATTTAGAGAGCCGTATTTGACGTAAAGATACGACACATCGCCTACACTGCAAGAAATTTTTTCCCTCCAAAAGGATCGTCTTAGCACTTCATGTCTAAATTTTATCTGTTCTTCTTTGGGTTTACCATCTAAGAATGGTTTTTTGTTGTTGTTACAATCTTACATTATAAACCAAAGTCTCATAGCAGAAATGTAGCAGCCGCAACGACGACCCCCGGAAGGGGAACAATGAAAACGTGCGAGTGTGTCAATTCTTTGGCATGAAGTTGGAAACTGGGACGTTGTTGCCCTGAAAAGAAGTTGAAATTGGCACATTGTTGCCTCGACTAACAATTTGCTCTGCGCAGTCATCGCAAAGGCATGTCTTAAATAACGTCATGTACGAAGGACAGATATTTTTCGCACGCTACTTGGAGTGGAGAGGGGCCTGAACGGGGGATGCCCGTTGGTGGGGCAGTGCTTATGTTACAGCCACTATTTGATTGACGGAAAAGGGGAGTGTTACACAAAGAAAAATTTACTATTACAGTGAACGATCAGGCAACACCGAGCAAATACTGGGAAACAACCACGGGTCAAACAAATCCTCGGGCGAAGCCGGGTACGATGCTAGTTAAACTTATAAAGAAAAACGTCAAGTGTGCCGTTAAAATAGTTACATGATTGAAGTTTGACTTTACTTGCTAAAATGTAGGCTACACGGAAAAAAATTGACGATTTTTAATTTAAATAGTAAAACGTACAACTCTAAAAATTGCATCTGTTTAAGTGGTGTTGTGCTTTACTAATTCTTATTAATCTTAAAGCACAACAGCACTTAAACAGATGCAAACTTTAAATTAAAATCATAAATTTTTATCCCTGTACATTTTAAAAATTAAAGTTAAACTTCAATCACATAACCCTTTTTTTAATAAAAGAAAAGATAGCAAACTCGGTTTTGACATTCACCCCATGGCGCAGCAATGGGTATTTAAGGTTTCGAATCATCGTCGTCGTCGTCATACAGATACAGAAGGTCAATCGGTAGTCCATCCAAGTTTTTAGAGATGCAAAGTGGGTGCAACTCCTCTCCGTGGCTATAACTGATGATGTTGATCGAAAGATCGTTCGCCTTTTCAAACGTGTCGATTTCGGCAATGTTAGTAGGGTAGGACAGCGTGGAAGTATCGAGCATATCCTCAAACTCGTGGTAATCATGCGGGTCGACGGTGTCCAACTGCAAACCCGTGGCCAGTACAGAATACAGAAAGCATTTATGATCGTTTTAATATTGAACGTTTACTATCGCTTTATTCTTGACAGTGAGCTCTTTTGGAAGAGGGATGTACAACGATGCTCGCAGCGGCTTATACCTCGACACTCTGATTAGTAGGTTATGGATGTGAGATATAACCCAACCACTGCTCCGCTCGGCAAAAGCATCGATGGATGTTGGATATTTTTTGAAGGCCTCGTCCAGCAGACCGGGAATGTCGTTGGGATTATGTATTTCAGAATATCTCGACCAGAATCCCGCTTGAATGAATGCCCCATCCCTAGCAAATACTATATCCAAGCTTATCTGGGATTTGCAGTTTACCAGCTGGCGTAAAAAAACTTCTAGCATTGCTTGCAGTGCCATGCAAATAGATAGGAGGAATTGAAGCGGATCGCAGATGACGCATTCACCAACTAGGGGCATCTCGTATTGCCAGTGTCCCAATCTTTCATATCGAGATGGGGTGACTGACTCTTGAGAAAGTCAGGTCGCTATTGTCGTGGAAGCATGTGCATTCTTCCGTATCAAATAGGTGGTGGAACTGTAGATGTTCCCACCGCTCAGCTTTCGGTGGGAAAATGATAGCGCAGTACGCACACGTGAAAATGTTCTTACCTATTGTAAAATATAAAATATTTATCCTTTTTTTATTGTTAAGGAAGAAAATATTGAGAAAGGGAAGAAAAAATTAAGGAAGGGAAGAAAAAATTAAGGAAGGGAAGGGAAGAAAATAATTTTTTTTATTGCATCGAAATTTTTTACACGGAAAGAAGGGAAGGACATATTTATTTAAGATTGCTAATGTTGTCTGTCCAACTATTTATCATAGCTCTTCCATTTAACGAAGTAAAGCATTTTCCCATCTTTTCCTTTCTTCTTACGCAATACATGTTGTACTAAAAAACAAATCGGGAACTAGAGTTTTTTGAAGTTCCGGTTCATAAAAATCTCCGAGCACCGGTTCACCCAAGTCGTCATTTAAAAGATCAGTAACCGGATGAGTTTTTCGCACTTTACGAATCGTAAAAACTTTGTTAGTAAAATTTTGTAAATACTCCTTATCGAAAATTTTTTAACTTTAGAAATCCTAAATTTATTTCCTACAGCGAATTTGGGTTTGTTCAACAACTGTTTAGTACTAGCTCGTCTCAGCAACGGTTCGTGACCTTTAGTTACTTCCCTCGGTTTAAGTTTTATGGTGGAATGAACCGTGTTATTGTAATTGGAAACTAACTCGTCGATAATGTGGGTCAACTCATAAGTCCCCTGTCTGGGTAAATCATTTCCACATTCGAGTTTTTAGCGTTCTTTTGAAACGTTCTTCCACACTAGCTTTCTTCTCAGAGGACGTAGAGTACATGTTGATGTTATGACCCCTAATTAGGGCTTTGAAGTCTTTATTGTAGAGCTCACTACCTAAATCGACTTGCAAAGTTTTGAGAGGGTGTAGCTCCTTTGATTATTTTCTTGAAAGCTTTGGTAACGTCTATGCCAGATTTAGATTTAAGGGGAATGGCCCAGGCGAACTTGGACATAACGTTAATGAAGGTTAGTAGGTAGATAAAAAGTTTATTTAGGCTAGCGTAAGGTATCATTTCAACCAAGTCAGCCCACCATAGATCGTTCAGGCTAGGTACAAACACTTTCCATCTTGGAAAATTTTTTCGGGTTGGTTTGTCAAGTTCTTTTACGAGTTGATCCATTTTTTTTCATTTCCCATTCCAAACTTTAGTTTTGCTTTCATGATTTTCTTAACAATGGAAGTGGCTAGTTTTTCCCTCCATGCCAAAGAAGGATCGTCTCTCACTCTTTGAGCTTTGGAAATTAGATTTATTATTCCCGGATCTCCTCGAGCCAATCTTTTTTCTAGTTTGGTTCCCGGGCAGCAGTATTGGTAGCCCGATAAATGCATTTCGATCAGTAGCTTATTTATGAGTTTGTTTACGATTTCCTTGCCAGACTTGATAAAGGAAGCTCTTTTCATCCCACACGCCTTGCAAAATACAACTTGCATCTGCCTGTTGTTTTTTTGCGGTTATAATAATGGACGGCTCGGATCCGTTGGAAGTGTGACGTTTACATTTGACGCAATACCTTATCTTGATATTTTTTGTTTCCATGATTCTTTGTTTTATAAACGATTTTTGTAACCTAAACCTAAATTTTGATAAGCTATATTTTTTTACGAATGGTGATGACACGTCGTCATTCTAATTCTGATAAAATTTCTACTATCTTGTTCCTGTGACCATCATGCCCCGCTCGGGTGGATCCGTACAAAAGCGTCAATCTCCTGACCAGGTCGTTTGGATCGTCGCAATACTTGTAATCCACCATTCTAGCATACCCGTATTTTTTTTTACCATGCTGGTCCCCTTTTTTTTTGTTTCATACCCTCCCAAAAAGGTCCTATTATCAACGCGTACTTGGCACCGCGAATAGACTTGGGTTTTCAAGTACCCAGATCGTTGTTTTGGTAGATAGCATGCGTATTTTTCAAAAGAGACGCGTAAGATGCCTTTACATTGGGAGGATATGGAGTTTCTTTCAGGTCCTTAAAAACCAACAAACTTCAAAGTGTTCGTCGTCATTGGTACGATTTACCACCAACAATTATATCGTTCTCGAATTTTTTTATGGGTTTATTTGCCATGCTCAGTTGTTCGGCTTTCTTGTCATATTGCAGTCCGAAAAATGGGTCTGAATCTTTGGGACTTTAGAAAAATTTGAGCAGGAAATATTTCGCCGTTTGCCCTGTGACTTGCCCCGGTAACAGACTATCCAAGGATCTGAGGGTGGGGAAATTTGGAATTTCCTGAGGTGTCGAAACGCGTCTGTTTTGAATTGCCGAAAGCATGGGAGTGACTTTTGGTCCTGTACTGGTAGATAGCTGCAACCGGAGTCGCATATTTGGATACATTGGGAGAAATGGGGGGATCTTGCGTTGTTGAAGTCGAATGGTCGACCAAACTGAGAGGTATCTCGAAAATGCCGTAATTTATTCCCAGTTTAACAAATTAGAAACCGACGTAACGAAACTTAAATCCAACGTAGGATTGAAGAAAGATGCAGATGGGCATTTTAACACTGCGAAAAAACGTATTAAAGATGTTGAAACTCCCACACAAAAGTCGTGGCGGATGTGGCTACTAAAGAATACGTCGATTCAAAAGTGGTGCTGAATGTAGCCACTAAAGAATATGTGGATTCAAAAGTCGTGGTGGATGCAGCCACTAAAGAATATGTCGATTCAAAGGTATTGATGGATTACGACGTGCAGAACAACTGTTTAATTAATCTTGCCATTGGTGTAGACTCCCAAGATGTGGTAACTTATTCTCAGTTAAACGACTTAGAAATGGACATGAAAAAATTTCAATCAGATGTTGAAAAGAAGGAAGATATCAACGGTCATTTCGAAGCTAATAATAAACGAATCAAACACCTCGCTTTTCCCACACAATCTATGGACGCTGCTAACAAAGAATTTGTCGACAAGATTACTCGACATTTCAACAATGAGTAGGGTATTAATTTAAACTCTGATGTATGGCATGCGAGGCACAAACATCTGAAGAATCTAGAACCCGAAATGTATCGCGGAGATGCTGTTGATTATTCTCAGCTAATCAATTTACAGCAGGAAATCAAACCCGACAGGTAATGTCATTACCCGAGGATGAAGAGGTAGACATTAATGCAACCAAAAAACGAACTGTAAACCTACGCAAACCCGAAGATCTTGACGATGCTGCTACGATGCAGTACGTCCTCGAAAAATGTACACAAATAATTAGTTTTTACATCATCACTCCGTTCAAAAAAGGTGACTTTTCTTCTGCAGTAATCAATCCTTTTAATTATTATTATTGCTCGGAAGAGTATTATTTGAGGGGATTGGGCTTGAGGGCTGTTCCTGTAGGTCTAAAGATGCAATGTCAGTATTTTACTGCATTTTAAAACCGGAGTATGAATATAGAGAATATAAACACAAAGCAGAATTGAAAGTACTCATTTTTTTTGGTCTTCCTTTTTCGTTTCAAACCCCAACCCTCCATCTTCTTGTTATGTCTCACCACCTCGGTCAGTACCGTAGCATCGTTCTGAGCTTGCTTAACTGCCATGATAATACCTGCAGCTCCTCCTGCTAACCCCTACACTGGCTATGAGTGGGCCAAGCAACGCTAACAGCGGTAAAAACCTCCTCGTATTCTTTGGTTTACGGTCTTTCGTCTTTTCAATATTTTACCCATTTCTATTTTATTATATTAATAAATAACTTCGACTTTGCCTCTATCCAGTTCCAAACTCATTTTTTCTATTTCCGATCAACAACGCGTGGCAGGTCGTGTTAGCAAGGACCGCGGCGTAAATTTCAGTTTTACATGCACATCGACGACGCCCGACTGAAGTGTCTCCGACTGTTTGGAGCAATCCAAAACCACTAGAGGATAAGTCTTTTTAAACTGAACCGAATCAATGCACACATCCCAGCATCGTAGATGCCTATGTTTCGTCGTGTAAACTGCTGAGCCATTCTATACAGGTTGTAATATTCTCCGCTAGAAAAATTTATGCCCAAATCGAGGAAGGGGTAACGCTCGGAATTTAAAGTCATGTGAGCTTCCTGAAGATTACAGTTATAGAACACAGCAGGATTTTTAGTTTGAGCATCTTTTCTGTTAGTCTGCAGAGATGGAATGAACCATCTGGGATTTTCAACCGCGGAGGTAGTGAGTAAGCTGATGCTCTGGGGCAATTCGCAAGAATCGTAATGCCAGTATCTGAAGCCCAAATCTACGTTCATCCCTCAGCGATCTTATTAAAAAGCCCGAGTTATTGCTCATCGGATGTCTTGGTGTGTGGCACGTGCCACGAAACACCGGTCACTTCGACTTTTCCAGCAGCAGTGGCTGCGGCCCTAAATACAGCATCGTTGTTGCTCGCCCTAGACAACGTCAGCACGTGCTTGGTACCATAGAGTAACTTGTCGTAATTTTCAAAATATCCCATGCAGTGTTTTAAAGGAATGGCGAACGAGAAGCTCGCTTTAGGGACCGGTTTCTTCACGATGGTGAAATGTCTCAATTTGAATCCAATGTTATTATCCAAACTGGCATGGAGGATTCGGCGGCATCTAAAGCCCAGCAGTTTCCTAGCAACGATACTTGATCACCCGAGCTGTATGTCAGCAGTCCTTTCTTGAGTGTCCCGTATCCAGGGTAATTTAATTCGTCAACGAGCTTGTCCCCCAAGTGATATTTAATCTGGAAAACAGGTACACGGGACCGTTATTGACTAGAGTCGCGACGTCAGCGTCGGCATAATTAGTACCGTCGCTTTTCAGCAGCTTGCCTATAATCAGAAGATAACTGTTAGCAACATGCAGAAACAATTCCTGGTTTTCGATTATAATTTTAATTTCCGAATTGAAATTGTTGAGGTTAGTTCCTACAATCGGGTTACATACGTGAAAAGAATAGCTCTCTACAGAGGAATCGTGTTGTAACTAATTGTTTATATTCAGATAATCTTCAGTTAAACTCATCTTCTAGCCCCAGTTATAAATTTGATGAATGCTCGTTTTTTTGGCGTCAATTTATTATTATCTCTGACTAACCCTTTTCCCAATATTCTTTTTTTCTTCCAAATACCAACATTCCTTTTTTTTATATCTAACGATTATTTTTTCGATCTGAGGTGAAGGCGGACTGTGAGCGTTTCGTCGTTTAAATTTACTAAAACAAAACCCACAAGGGTGAAAGAACCCGCCAAGTTTCATCCAATCAAAGTAGAGGTATCAGAGCCTAAATGGCTGCTACCAAGTTGCCACATTAGTTGCCAAGCTAACCCCACCGAGTATTAGATTAAAGGTTAAATCAAAAACCTGACAATTGCTACTATCGGTAGCAATGGTCGAGTTTTCGATTTAACATGTGAGGTAATAGTCGGTGGGATTAGCTTGGCAACTAATGTAGCAACTTGGTGGCAGCCATTTTGGCTCTGAAATCACTACTTTGTATTGGCTGAACTTGGCGGGTTCTTTCACCCTTGTCGGTTTTGTTTTAGATATCACTTCTTTTGTAGTTTGCTGGCAGTCCGTTTGCATTGTTACTCGTTAAGACTAATAACGAGTAATGCTTATTTTGATCACTGGTGGCGTTTTCCAACAAACGAATAAATAGCATTACAAATGATTGCATTCTTTTTAGTTAATGCCTCCAAAAACGTCAAACCATAAAAGGCACATATTTAAGTTAAAAGAGTGTTGAATACAAAATTTCATTCATATCTGTCGCATAATTTACTTTATATGAGCGGAATTAGTAGTCAGTATATAGTAGTCAGCTAAAATCAACGATCTTCATGCACTTTTATGACATCAATACAGTTTATGCACGTGATTGAAATGCAACTATAACTTGTCAGGGCACAAAGACTACCCCTTTTCAACAATTTTCAAGCTGTTTCACCGCATAGATATTTATCCTCGCCATCGTGAAATACGCTCAGCTCTGGTTTTTGTTAAAGTACCAACACTAGTGGCCATTTAACAACAATGCAAGAATTAAACAATGACTTTCTTACAATGAAGTTACAATGAAGTGTGACAATTATTGAACTTGGCGGGTGGACCACTAGCGTGGTCCTTGATATAGTAGTCAGCTAAAATGTACGATCTTCACGTACTTTTATGACATTGATACAGTTTGTGCACTTGATTGAAATACAACTATTGCTTGTCATGGCACAAAGATTGCCCATTTCCAACAATTTTCGTGCTGTTATGCCGCAGAGGTATTTATCCTCATCATCGTAAAATACGTTCAACTCTGGTTTCAGATAAAGTACAAAGCCATGGTCTTTACAAAGTACTAGTGGCCATGCAACAACAATGCAGGAGTTAAATAATGACTTTTTTACAATGAAGTTACAATGAAGTGTGACAATTATTGAACTTCGCGGGCGGACCACTAGCATCGTCCCTGATATAGTAGTCAGCTAAAATCAATGATCTACACGCACTTTTATGACATTGATACAGTTTATGCACATGATTGAAATACAACTACTGTTGTTAGGGCACAAAGGCTGCCCATTTTAAACAATTTTCAAGTGTTTCCCCGCATAGATATTTATCCTTGCTATCGTGAAATACGCTCAGCTCTGGTTTTTGTTGGAGTACCAAAGCGGCCATTTAACAACAATGCAAGAATTAAACAACGACTTTCTTACAATGAAGTTACAATGAAGGGTGATAAATATTGAACTTGGCGGGTGGACTACTAGCGTGGTCCTTGATTATTTCTTTATCTTGAGAAATTACCGAAATGCGTATATTTCTAATCTTATCGGTAGTGACTGGCAGATAAATCAAATTTTGAGGAGCGATTATCATTTTGTAACCAGGGGGTACTCCCGAATAAAAAGCGTAAATGCAAGGTTGCGTGTCGTCATTCTCGTACGAGGACCCAATTATATTAGTGTGAACGAAAATCGTATTAATGCCCAAAATATCTAGGCCTACAGAATTTTGCCTCTGTTGAGATTTAGTATAAGTGCTGTGGAGGAACCCCAAGACTTGGCCTAAACTGTTATCTCCCAAAAAGGACACTCCATAGGCCGGATTACCGATGATTAAGTTAGTTTTTAAAGTATTGTGGTTTGTTTCTATGGCGATGGCATCTTTTTCGTGTCCGTTTCGTCGTATTACGCCTTGAATGAAATTTTTTAAATCGGAAATTTCGTAAGCACCCGGCACAACTCGCAATTTAATCCAGTTCGCCCCACCATAGACGGTGTACGAAATTTCGTTGTTATCGGTGTGGATGTCAAATATGCTGTAATGCGTATCCAGAGAAACTAGAGCCATTTCGTAATCCTTTTTAGGATTCATATTTATGGGCGTTCTTAAATTGCAGCTCAGTTCGGCCCCTACTTCCGTTAAAATGATCGAACTCGAATCCATGACTTTTTTATTTTTGTTATTTATTTATAACCGCAAATGTCATTCGAATGCTTAGTTGAGCTCAGACCGTGACAATCATTGATAATTCTCAGGATGTTAAAGCTAACAAAGCATCCACAATGTCCTGATTGAAGCTCATAAAGCAGGAGTACTCCTGTAATGTTGCTAATTCACCATTTTCATAATATGAAAGCTCATAGAGGATTTGCACGGGTGCCCGACCCTTATGTTGCACATTTGCCATTTTCATAATGTGAAAGCTCACAGAGCACTCGCACGACCCCTCCAATTTTGAGACCCCCAAATGTTACCAATTCGTCACTTTTACGCTTTGAAGCACTAGAGAGCCTTTTAAAGTTATCACAATGTGAAAGCTCGCGAAGCATTTGCACGACCCCTCCAGTTTTGAGACCCCCCTCCCAATTTTGGTACCCCCGTAGTGTTGCTATTTCGTCATTTTCACAGTCTGTAAGCTTCCGAGAGTTCTCAAAATTTGAATGCTCACGCAGCACTCACTACCCCCACGGTTGACGTCACTTCCGGTCACGTGAACTTCCAGCTCGGAAGTGGACGCATTTAGGCAGCAAAAAAACTCATGTAGCAAAAGAACATTTTTTGGTAGCAAAAGGACACCGAGGTAGCAAAATGACACATTTTGGTAGGAAAAGGCACTTTCCCATGGGTGACCTCGACCCACTTTGACCTCGACCCGGTGACCCATCTTGGCTATGGCCGCACTTCCAGGATGCAAAAGGTAACAAAAAACCACTTTTCCTTCCTCCTCCAGATCGCCGAAGTCCCGCGCGCGGGATGCGGACACTTCCATCCGGATGGATGAAGTGGGCACCCCCTCATCCAGATCTACGAATATCCGCGTGCGAGAAACAGGCCCCCTCCTCCTCCAAAACCAGCGTGAGGGAAGCGGCCCCCACCTCCTCACCCTTCTCCAGATCAACGAAAACCCGCACGGGAAGTGGGATCTTCCCCACCCTCCTCATCCAGATCGACGAAAACTCACGCGGGAAGTGAGAAGCAGGCGTTTTCCACCCTCATCCAAATCGACAAAATCCTGCACGCGGAAGCGATTTTTTTTGAGGATCTAGTTAAGCGATCACAGGAGGTAGAAAAAAGCACTTTCCCACCCTCCTCCTGATTAGCGAAAACCCGTGCACAAGGAGCGGGTTTTTCGGGGGGGGGGGGTTATGTTTGTCCTCATATCGTAAATAACTGCTACTTAAGTCAAAAGTGGAACAAAACCCGTGGTACAGGAACAGTGACCCGTTTAGAAACGACACCTGCAATGTAGACTGAGAACTACAAAAGGACTCCCGACCTTGTACAAAACCGGGCCACAGCACAGAGCCAGCGGTACACACTATTCGATGCCGGTGATGGGGCAAGCACAGCTCCAAAACCTGCAAGTCCAACACATCTGCGCAACAACTTCCTCTGATCTGTGTACCTTAGGGAAACAAACAAGAAGTGTCCAACCGTTTCCTCGACCCTACAATGTTTACAAAGTGGAGATGCCACCCACCCCAATGAATGGCAGTGGTGAACCAGGAGAGTATGCCCTGTCCGCAGTCTAGAAATAATGCGGGCAGAGGTCACCTCCAGATCACGAAGGGCCAAGCGCAGAGTGCATTCATCATGCCGCGCCCTATCAAAGACACAGCCCACTCCTGCTGCCACTTGTCATACAGAAACTTATGCAGGAGGGAGGAGGCAACCCTCGGTGTTCTAACAACAGACACATAATTTTCTCGACTCTCAGCACCTCACGAGCTAGTGCATCAGCCTCTTCATTCCCACTTAACACCAGCCCGAGCCTTGACCCACAAAATAGAGACCACAGCATGCTGCGAAGCAACTCATTGCTTCTGGCATACTTCATAAACAATGGGGTCCGAAACTCAAGGCAGCACATTACCCTCTTTAGGACAGCAATGCTCGACGTGGAATCCGTGTAGACTGTGTAATACGGTAAGCCCAAATCTAAGACGGTATCCATTATCACGGAAATGGCAATCAACTCACACGTTGTCCTAAATGTCACTCCCCGCAGAGTCCTGTGAACACGTATCTTAAAAGCTGGGGTGAACACACCAACTCCACCACACGACTCACCAGACAAATAAGAAGCATCGCAGTACACTTCATAGGGGCAAGCACATCTCTCAAAAACAGTTGCAATTCCCAATGCCCAAACCCACGGACACCTTGGATAGAAACACCTCACATCACTAACTGACATATCGCTTTGCTGAAACACATTTTGCACCAACTTAACTCCCTGACCAGCAACACCTATCTCACGAAGGAGATTATCACCCAGAGTATAATAATCCCTCAAATTCATACTTACCTACCGGCCTTGCATCGGCCCAATATGGCGCAGGCACAAGGCTCCAAGAAGGACTGCAGCATGGAGTCTCACAGGCTGCTCTTCTGCCTCACCATGCAGAGCCGAGACGAGAGTCGAGACTAAACACCCGGTCATCACACGGAGACAGTCATTGATACTGACTTGCAATGCACCCAATATGCGTCGATGACAGATAAGGAACGGTACATGAAAATCCTCCACAGAGCGTATAAAAGCACGAAAAAATGACAGAAGATCCTTCCTGCAGACACGCTTACACCGAGCAAAACATGTAAAATCGGCAAACGACTGGTTACATGCTCACAGAGGACATTGGAAGCCCAGGAGATACTGCAATCTAGGACCACTCCAAGGTACTGAACCTCCTTAACGACAGCAACCACATGTCCTTCAACAACAATGTGCACAGGAACAGTTGTACCACGAAAAAATGCTAACAACTCAGTCTTGGCTGGTGAGACGGGCAGACCTCTCAAGGCCAGCCACTGAACAACACTGTCAACTGCTGCTTGAGCGTGGACTGCAAGAGGGGCTAAGTCATCATCCATAAACCAGAGGGCTATGTCGTCTTCATAACAGACAACATTAGCACTCTGCCTCATCTTGTCTAAAAGCTCGTTTATAGCAATTGCAAACAAAACCGGACTCAGACAGCTGCCTTGACGATGGCCCCTGTCGGAGAAAACCGTACGTGACCAATATCTTCCTGCAAGAACTGCCATAGGATGAGTGGTTAGCAATGCCATTATGGCAGAGGCCAATCTCTCATCCTGACTGTTTCGCACGCCTCACGTATGTCCAAAAACACAGCCAGAACATCATTATGTTGGGCCCATGCATCATGCACACTCGAGAGCAGAAAGAGGATAGCGTCTTGTGCACTCCGTCCAGGCCTATATCAAAACTGAACAGCAGAAAGACAGTTGTGATACTCAAGCCACTTGAAAACTTAAGGCACCTGTGCAGATTTAAAAAAAAACTATAGCCAGAAAGTGCACAAACATTAAAAACTCACAACGTTTCGGAGTTAAATCTACACGTCAATCGTCATCAGGTTTGTATAAAACTAAATCATAGCATAAATTGCCGTGTCACACCCAGCATATAAATTGCTGAAACTATAAAAAAAAATTGTTTAAAAGAATAAAATCCTCACCAGCATTTCCTTTCAGAAAAGGCAAATACGGGAGGTGAAACAGCAAAACATCGTCTTTCCACATATGCGAGGCCAGGTGAGAAAAACGCGGGTTATGGATATTAGCAGCACCACGTGGGTTTGAAAGAAAAAAAGTATGCAAAAACAATTCCAGTTAGGTGGACTTGTCATGAAACCCATGTGGTGCCGCTAATTTCTATCACTCAAGTGTTTCGCACCTGGCCTCGCATGTGGGAGGACGTGGCTTGCTTTTTCTCCTCCCGTATTTGGCTTTTCTGAAAGGAAATGAGGTGAGGATTTTATTCTTTTAAACAAATTTTAATATTTTGTGGTTACAGCAATTTAAATGCTTGGTGTGACACGGCAATTTGTGGTATAATTTAGTTTTACACAACTTTGATGATGGAGTAGATTTAACTCCGAAACTTTGTGAGTTTATAATGTTTGTGCACTTTCTGGCTATAGTTTTTTTAATACTCAAGCCAGCACAAAAGATGCGACATAAGCATGCACTCGTGGATCTGGCGCGGGCACGACAGCAAGGCTATAGGGCATGGTTGGCCACTTCAGACCGACGCTCCCACGTTTAGCAACCGGTACTAGTACTGTGAAAAGCCACGACAGCGGCACCGGATTGCCATCGAACAGACCTAGAATCACCTCAAGAAACTCTTTCTTTGCTTCATCAGGCACATCCAGGAATAACCCATACGACAGTCCATCTACACCAGGTGAACTGTCTCGCTTACACCTGCTGAGAGCAGCACTCAACTCCACCGAAGGAAAAGGCATCATCAGTGGCAGTGTCACTACAAAAGCTCACACCAAGTCACTGCTCCAGTCGGGAGCGTGTAAACGTCAGCAAACCTGGTGCAGAAGGTATCAGCCATGTCGTCACCACGGAGAACAACATTGGCCGGGCCGAAGACCCAGGTAACACTCATGCTGCGATCTTGTGGATGCAGAAGCCTCCAGACAGCAGCCAGTGAGCTACAAGAAGCGACCTTGGCACACAAGCGCTCAGAATACAGCATCCTTTCGCTGCGCAACACACGCGGCACACTACTGCAAAACGGATTTTCAATTCGACCATGACATTTCAGAAGGCAACCTTTTCCATTTCATGTACGCTCTACTGCGGTCCCTAATTGCTTGAACACACTGTAGCGTCCACCACACTCGCTTGTGATAGGGTCGCCGACTAACCCTTGTTTTTACCAACGCTGTTCCAGACGACCACTCCCACAGCATGAACCAAACATTCCGCAAGTAACAGTTGTTGCAGAGTGCCTTCTGACAGCCTGGACGACACCAAGTGGACGTGGAAGGAGTAAAATAGGGAAGTGATCTCTGCTGCACATGTCCTCAGCCACCACAAATATGTGTGCATATTAAATGCTGTGTATGGACGTTTCCTTCTGGCCGTGTCAGTATGGCTCAGCGATAGGACGTCGGCCTTTCATTTCAATGGTCGTGGGTTCCATTCCCCGATTAGGCAGTCTGACATATAAGTCCAAAGGCTACGTAAATAGGTTTGCATCCGTATTTATTTAATAAAGCGAACCGCAGGCGCTATGCCTGGAGAACACACCAACAAATTTAACACTGATTCTTGAACCCTGCCCCCATGCCATCTAACAAAGGTTGGCGTCCCATTTTGAACCACACTCCACCCCTCAGCCCTGAGCATGGCCGCCAACCATTTGCATCTTGCGTCACAATGTCTCGAACCCCACTCATAGTGGTGCGCATTAAATTCATGCAAGGGGACTCATATTGCTGAAACCACAAGCTCCACCTATCTTCTGACACCCCATCAGGAAATGTAGGAAAACAAGTGTGACCCATGTACCATCTACCAAATTTTAATCTCACATGCGCCGATTTCAGGAAGAGCCTGAAAATGAACAACCCAGTATTGCACCCTCCATTTAATGAGGAGCTTTATACCTGATTTCAGAGAGGATGACACGCAGACCGCACTTAAGCCACATTTAACGAGTGTCCTCTCGCAAGCCTGGCCTCCTGTAGGCCCAAGACATCAGCAAAATACATCAATCGTTCTACGTCTGCGGCTGCGGATTTACTAGCTAGCTTTGTCGTCACCTTTTTTTGCTCTGAAACTTTCGCTTATAGTGCAAGACGTTTGGTTCTGAAGGAATTAAAAACCCCAATCATCATCCGTACAACATAGAACACGGCGCCGAGTCAAGGCTAAAACGATTGTACCTACTCCCATGGCGTATTGGGCACCATAATTCGCAGATCCCCCGCACATTTCCAGTTTGGTACGTATAGAAGTTGGATCTACTTTGTTTGTTAACGGTTGCGTATAATCGTTTGTGGCTTGTGATGACACAATTTGGCTTTTTTGTTATCACGTGACCCGAGTTTTGTCTGTAGACTCGCTAGTAAACATGCCACTGGTGAGGGCAATGCATGGCCGTCCTTGTATTACGTCGGATTCTACCAAAATAATGGTTGAGCCATGCACGCAGTCTAAACTGAAAAAATCCCGTATTTACCTGACGTCATAGATGGAAAGAAGAACGAAACTAAAAGTTGAAAAGTAGTTTCCCTTTGATGCCCGCAGCAGCCAAATGGCAACAGCTACACGAAGAAGAAAGAAAGTAAGTCCCCAGGCATGTTGTTAGCTTTGTGAGGCTCTCCGGGGACCCCACGCAAAACGAGCAGCAACAGCCCAGTGGCTATCGTCCTCGTCTCCAAACAAAGTGAATACCGGTTTGAATCCCACAACTGACCTAAAAGAAATAACGAAGTTTCTGCAATACAGACAGGTGAGTGTTTGTTGATGTTTTCTTATAACACGTGCAATGCATTTACGTGAAGAAGTAAGTGGGAGTGATGTTTTAACAGCGGCGGCATGCTCCGACTGATAGCAGTACGTGGCAGTTTTGGATTAATGTTCACGTCTCTCCGATCCACCATAGAATTAAAACAATTTCTATATAAAATTTTGGAATATGCTAGATCAATAAAAGTTGAACGAAATAATCTAAAACCAATAGGACCAAGTAGTTGAGAAAGGCCTCGATCCACCAAAAGAGTGATGCAAAAGGACCAAAACAATTATACCCCAGCTAATCTCACTGATTATAGGTGAAGTTAAAAATTCATTAAAAAATACATAAACAGTGGTAGTGCTAATACCAATGTTAAAACAATTTTAAATACGAACTCTCCGTACGTCACCAACAAGATGTTTTGTAGCTCAAAATATTTAGACACACGCTAGTGTGTTGCCGCCAAGTGATAGTAGATCGTCCGATTGTAGCCATCGGAGTGTTCATGAAAAAAGGCATCCTTGCTAGCAGACTGTGTCTTTTAACTGATAATTAAAGTAAAACCATGCAGTGCTACAAGATAAAAACACAAACAACGTTTCGAAAATTTTCAATTTTCGTCATCAGGTATGCAGAAAATTAAAGCATGACAAATGCCACTAAGTCATGTTGTGTTTTTATCTTGTAGCACTGCTTGGTTTTTACTTTAATTATCTGTTACTGTGCTTTTTTACTCCATTTCTTTTAACTGAGACAAGCTTATACCTGATTTCAGCATACTGGTGTAAATTCCCCATGCAGTAGAAATCTTTGAAAATCGTTTGAATCAGGTGTCTTGGGTCCAATAACGAAGAAACCTCAACACGAAAATGTGGGAACGTGTTCTTTATGGAGAAAAAGTGTCCTCAATAACGTTGATTTGTGTTACTAGAAACTAGTAACTAATCCGTAGGCTCCCATGTTAACTTTCATACGGTATGAAGACACCTCTACAGCTCATTAGGGAAAATTGCCAGATCTACATTTCGTCAAACAGGTAAAGCGTCATATGGGGAAGTTATTTTTTCAAAAATGGGGGTTGCAGCTAGAAGCACGTGGCCCTGAAGTAGCTCGTAAGTGCAAAATTATTGTTGAAACCATTGTTTGTATTGTCATCCAGCACTAGATTATAACATGCTCAAGTGTTACACTCTTATCGTTTCAGTATTTAATTATCTACCCCAAAACAAAACTTGTTAAGGATTCCCGCCAAGCTTTTTGGCCGTGTGAAGTCGTAATATCAAACGCCACGCTCTTTCGCCAAGCCCACTCAGTCCAACTGAGTAATAGTTCGAAGGTTAAATGAAATATATGAAAATTGCTTACTGCACAATTTTCAATTATTTCATTTAACGTTTGAAGTATTAGCCGGTGAGATTAGCTTGGAGAAAGAGCTTGGCGTTTGATATCACGACTTCACACGGCCGAAAAGCTTGGCGGCAATCCTTAGCAAGTTTTGTTTTTTTGGGGTAGATATCAGCTATTTTTGGTCGAAATTCATATAATCCAATTTTTTTCGGAGCAATTATGAGATGGAAACACCAATCTAGTTTTCTGGTATATTTCTTTTTTGTTTTGTTTTGTTGGCTGTCGTTAGATTTTGAGGACAGCAGTCATCTTTTTTCAAATAATTACGATTTCTTATTAATACTGAAGTATCTCATTGCAAACGCACGGATTTTTTTAATGTTTAATTTTGCATTGTTGCATAATGACAATATTTAAAACATGTAAAACAATCAATTTGGACGGTTGGAGTTTCCTAATTAGACCAATTAGAAAAGGCCATATGAAAAGGGCACATATACAGAGCAATACCTGTAAAAGAGCTGAGAACCAGCTTTATTCACCACATGAAAGAATTTATTTTCGTGATACAAGAAAAGCGTTACTAGTAATAAGTAGCAGTAATTAGGGAAATATCGTCGTTATTCACGTCGTTTTTTCAACAAGAAAACGGTAAGCTGTCTCATTAATAGTGACTTTTATGATGTCAGTCGACCACGTCTCCCGATTAAAGAAGTTTCAGCCTTTTCTGTCGCATTGTTATTTATCCTCAGATGGCTGAAAGCAGCCAAACTGCCATTGCTGTAAAGATACAACGTGTCTAGTGGTCGCCAAGCTCATATATATATATTACTTGGATGTTAGCGTTTTATCTTGGCGGGCGACACACTAGCGTGTGTCTTGATCAGAAAACGTTGTTGCAAATAGGTGGTTCACTAACAGACCAAGTATTTTTTAATGCAAAGGTTTGGTGGATTTTTTTTACAGTACACGAATCCAAACTGAAATATCTGTCCCACGACGATGAAAGGGACAATTTTGCTGGAACGAATGGGAAATAAAATGCAGATTGTCAGCACAGGTGGAAACGTTTTCTTTATGGAGAAAAAGTGTCTTAAAACGACACGGCAATTTAATTTTATGTAGACTTACTGTTCTTGCAGTCAAGCGTAAGTCGTGAGCAATTTTAAACAGCTGGGAGAGCCAAGTGAAGGGGGATGCGCTGATTGAGTGAGCGCAGCGAACAAAAATCAGTGTTTATTAGCTAATGCACTGAAAAAAGGATTGAATGAATTTAAGCATATGAAGCATAGGCATACAATAAATCAAACCGTGTCAATTTCACTGACGTAACGGCTAATTAGGTAATGGCAAATGTGAAAATTATGAATGAGAAAATTTATAGACATAAAATTCCTCCAGACAGAAAAGGTAGAGGTGACGATTAGACCGTTTGATCCCGTTAGACCGTTTGTTCATTCACAGTTCTATGAAACTACTGATATCCACCCAAAAACCAAAACTGGTATAAGACAATCCGCCAAGTTTCAAAAAAGGGTCAGCCTTTCAAAGTAGTGATATCA
>JAHWFP010127662.1:117519-128532 GCA_023313725.1 Lithobius niger
GGAGAGTGGAGTCACTAGCCGAATCATAGACCATACACGCATAATCAAGTTTGCTGCGGACAAGGGCTCGGTAGAGGCGCAACATGGCAGCGCGATCGGCACCCCATGAAGTGCCCGACAGGACCCGCAAGATGTTAAGCGCCCGCAAAGCCTTGTCTTTAAGCTGGCGTAAGTGTGGAAGCCAAGACAACCTGGAATCGAACACCAGACCCAGGAAACGTGCATGTGGGACAACAGGAATTTGTGCCTGCCCCAAGTACAGGCAAGGATCCGGGTGCAGTGTTCGTTGGCGGCAAAAGTGGATGCACACAGTCTTGTCCGGAGAAAACCGGAAACCATTACTTACCGCCCAGGTCTGGACTTTGTTAATTGCCAGCTGTAGCTGCCGCTCGCAGGTCTGCATGCGAGCTGCCCGAAAGCGCAGGCCGAAGTCATCGACAAACAATGACTGGGGAACAGCAGCTTGCTGAGCAATGGGGTTGATCCCTATAGCAAACAAGACGACACTAAGAACACCACCTTGAGGCACACCATTCTCCAAGACAAACGGGCGGGAAAGAGTCGCCCCGACACGAACGCGAAAAGAACGGCCTGAGAGGTAAGCAGAAAGCAACAGTGGCATCTGTCCCCTCAAGCCATAGTTATAGAGATTACGGAGAATCCCATAACGCCACGTCGTATCATACGCCTTCTCCAAGTCAAAGAAAACCTGAACCAGATGATGACGCAGGCGAAAAGCCTCCCTCACATCTGATTCAAGGGCAACTAGATGATCGATAGTTGACCGAAACCGTCGAAAGTCACACTGGGACACAGATAAGAATCCCCGTGATTCCAACACCCACACCAACCGCTCACTGACCATCCGTTCCATAAGTTTACAGACACAGCTAGTCAGAGCGATTGGGCGATAACTGGAAGGAGAAGTAGGGTCTTTGCCCGGTTTTGCAATCGGGATGACCACTGCTGTCTTCCATGCTGCTGGAATAGAGCCCTCTGCCCACACACGGTTGAACATCCCCAGCAAGAACTGCTGGGATGCAAGAGGCAGATGTTTCAACAGTTGATAGTGAATATCATCAGGCCCCGGGGCGGAGTCATGCGACTTGGACAAAGCTGAAACAAATTCCTGCCAGGTAAGCGGTAAATTGTACTCCTCTAGCCCATCGGAGCGAAAGTCAAGAAAGCGAGCCTCTTCTCTACGCTTAATCCTGAGGAAACCAGGATCATAATGGTCATCACCCGAAACCCGCGCAAATGCAGACGCAAGACAATTTGCGATATCTGGCACAGAAGAGATCACGGTATTCGCCACCTTCAGCTGTGAAACAGGGGAAGGCACGCTCCTCCCCGAAATCTGGCGCACCTTCCGCCACACCTGCTGAGAAGGCGTGGAGCGCGTGATCGACGAAACATAAGCTGCCCACGAAGCACGTCTAGCCTCACGGATGACATACCTGGCACGGGCACGACAGCTCTTAAACGCTACAAAGTTGCCAGTAGTCGGGCTGACCGTGAATGCCCGCAACGCTCGCCGGCGGGCCTGAATGGCCTGCCCGCAAGCAGGCGTCCACCACGGAACAGGAACCCTCCGCGGCTGTGTGGACGTACGCGGGATAGTAGCATGAGCAGCAGCAAGGACCACATCAGTGAAATGAGTGGAAAGTTCATCCACATCAGAAAAGTCCTCAACCGCACGCTGAAACACAGCAGCCTCAGCAAAGGCTGACCATTCAGCACGCTTAAGCGCCCACCGGGCTGGCCTGGAAGCCACAGAACCCCCTTGTGTTGTGGACAACACAATGGGGAGGTGATCACTTCCATGCAGATCGGCAGTGACAGCCCAAGTGAAGTGAGCTGGGATGGCCAGCGAGCAAAAGGCTAAGTCCACCGCTGACCAATTGCCCGTTGCCAAGTTACAGTGTGTCATGGCTCCATCGTTCAGGATGCAAACGGACCCCCTCCGCATCCACTCCTCAAGGACCCTTCCCTTGTTGTCAGTATTCGGTCCTCCCCACCGGACATGGTGGCTGTTAAAGTCGCCCAGCAAGAGGAACGGGGCAGGAAGCTGTCGAACCAGGTCCTCCAGGTCACCAACCCCAAAGACCTCATCCGGTGGCAAATAAAGCGAACAGACAGTAATATCCAATTGGAAAGAAACTCGAACTGCTACCGCCTGAAATCTAGTGTGCAGAGGCACACTGGCATGCGGCTGAGAGTGTTGAACCAGCACTGCAACACCACCATGTGCACGTGGCACAGGGTCTGCATCCAGACGGTAGACAGAGTAACCCCTAACAACCGGATTATCCGACGCCTTAAAGCAAGTTTCCTGAAGGCAGCAGCACAGAGGTCGCCAATGCGACAAAAGCAGCCGCAGCTCTTCCGCATGGGTCCGATAACTTTGACAGTTCCACTGAACGATGGTATGCGCAGGCATTAGGGCGGGCTTAAGACAAGACCATCCTCCTCAACTCCTCCTCTGGGCGATCCGAAAACATCTGAATCCTCACCCGAATCAAAAGATGGAGTGAGGGTCAGAACAAAGTTGTCCTCGGAAGGAGGAAAAAGTCCCGGAGAATTAGAACAGGAAATCTCTTCCTGCTCCATGGGCAGAGTAGTATCACAATGTTGAGGGGACGCAATGGACCCCTCAGCAAGCTGGCCGTTCAACGACCGTTTCACCGTCTCTCCCGGTGGAGACGTCTTCACAGGCGGAGTTGAGGCTTTACCGGCAGAAGCCTTCTTCTTCGACGGCTTCTGAGGCGCACTCCGGGCAGGCGGAGGCTTAGCCGAAGCCTTCACCTGCCTGGGAACAGTTAGAGCATCAGGAACAGGAACAGTAACAGGAGCAGAAGCAGAAGCATGTGCAGGCTGGGCAGAAGTCGACGGCACGGCAGCAACCGGGTCTGTAGGACCCAAAAGACCCTGCAAAGATGGATGTTGCTGGGTCAACAAAGTAACAAGCATGCCCACCGTCCTCGTCAAAGACCTGAGCTCAGCGCGCAAATCCGCCAAATCAGCAGACTCACTAACTGGGCCAGGCATTGACGCACTGCACACCTGAGCAAAAGAACGTGTTAGCGTCGGCGCCGATAGTTTGGCTTTCTTCCGGGCCTCCGAGTAGGAAAGCCCGTCCTTAACCTTCAATTCCTGAACACGACGTTCCTCAACATAAACATGGCAGTCCCGTGAAGAGGCCTGGTGCTGACCACCGCAGTTGACGCAGCGCGCCGGGGCAGCACAATCAGTGCCCTCATGGGCTGCCTGAGCACAGCTAACACAGGTTGGCTTAGCCTTACAGGAACCGCTGGTATGACCAAAGCGTTGACAGCGGTAACACCGCATTGGGTTCGGGACATAACATCTGACCTTCAACCGCAGGTAACCGGCAGTAATGTGCTGCGGTGCAACCGGCGAATCAAAGGTCAGGAAAAAGGTGTCAGTTGGCTGGGCACCATTCTCGCCTTTCCGCGTCAAACGCCTAACGGCCGTAACGCCTTGTGACTTGAGTTCGTCCAGGATGACATCATCACTGAGACCCCTCAAATCAAAGCACGTCACGACCCCCTTACTGCTATTTAAGGTACGATGCGGCTCCACACGCACCGGGCATAACCCCAGTGCACTCGCCTTCAAAAGCCTCTTTGCCTGAGCATCGTCCACAACCTCCACAAGGTATCCCCCAGCACGGAGCCGAGAGACACTCTTCGGATCTGAACCACAGATCCCCTTTAGCGCTTTGTGGACAGCGAAAGGACCGAGTTGTGTAACATCTCGGCCCTCGCCTGTCACCACCAAGAACTTCGGGACTTGGTCCCGACCCTTACTAATGTCCGGTAATTGGGCACCAGGCCCAACCATCTCAGGTTCCCTCCTCTGGCGCTTGCTAGTGCGGCGAGGAGGGGAAGAATTTTGGGGGGAAGAAAGTTTTGAGGGGGAGGGGGGAGAGGAAGTTGCCATGGAGAGCAAAAAGAAGTCGCGGCAGTGCGCCCCCCAGAAAAGAAAAACCCCGCGCGGCACTCGGGTGATGCAGGGCCGGAAGCCGCATATCCAGGGCCCTGCACCAGGAAGCTAACACCGCCGTCTATCTCGGTGAGGTGGCAGCCTAAGCATGCCGAGAGGCGAGGCCACCAAGGAAGCCGTACACACCACCTCCCTCGATAACCCAAACAGTTCGGGTCCGTGATGCAGATGGATACAGCACAAGCCGCCTCCCCACAACGACAGGACCCGAAAAGTCATAGCCGATTGACCTTAGGCCGGCTCGCCCAGGCCACCCGTCCTCCGGAATAAGGAGCCAAAGCCCGAAAGCCAGGATCTCCGCCTCCACGGATTACTAGGTTGCAGCACACGGCCAACATGCTGGGGGATGAGGATGAAAAGCCCAGTGGCCAGAATGGGCAAATCGGAATCAAACCCAAAAGGGGATTCAAACCGCCAAACATCCTCTAAGCAGCCACCCCGGGCCCGGTTTGTCTGGATGTCCCTTCACCTCTTTCGGACTAGTGCTTGCGACGGGTGTTAAACCTGCCCGCCATACACACCGTAGGCGCACTCGCAAACCGTAGTGTTGAGGTTGCTAGTGTTCAAGACGGACTAAAAACCCTCCGCCATGCAGACCCTTGGCACACTAGCAAACCGTGATCTTGGGTTCCCTTTTAGTCGCCTCCTACGACACGCAGGGGTACGGTGGGCTTATTCTACCCCCAGCCCACAGGGGGCCCATTGCCCATTGCCAGTTGACTGAAATTAATTGTGAATCAGGAAAAAGGCTTACAATTTCGGACGGTAACTTGACAACCGGAAATGAGGCATCAGTCCACAACCTTGTTCAGGTAACGAAACCTGGAACAAGAGCGTGAACGGGTTGCCGCATTTCGACGCCGTTTGTCGCATATAAAAAAAAAGCACATTTTTTTTATTATGTCGTACAAACGAAGATCGCATCCTCATATACGCTGTATGCAGAATTTAAAAATCGTGCAAACAGGAATATGTGTGGTAGCGATCCAGAATGAAATCTATTTATTGGACATGCAAAATCCAAAATAGGGTGATTTCTGAAGGCTTTTATGCAGAGCACATCAGGTGAAAACCAGGGATTGGCTTTTCAGGGAAGCACCTGTGTGGCGCAGAACGGAGTTCTTACGAACAACGATGACGCACACGGAGGGGAACTAATTTATAAAGGCAGTTCGGAAATGCAATTTTCGAGAGACTGATGTAAATTATTTTAGTTTCATGTAGTGATTCAATTCAGTGGCGGACACATTGTTTAGTTGTTTGGTCTTTTCGAAGCCAGTAAGACAACTACAGTGTGAGGTGAGGCAGATGGCGTGTAGCACGATCCCAAACGGAATGGTTTATTCCGTGGGCGCAGGATAAGAGTACGTCACTCTTCGCGTCTGGTCGCTTTGCATAGTGACATGTAGGCTACGACGGTAGTTCTTTTTAAATGTGGGAGAACCCCCAGTGGGGACCTCTACCCGCATGTGGGATGGCAGTGCGAAGCCAGCTCTACGTAGCGTGTTTGGTTAAAGCTGTAGGCTCGCTCTAGTGGCGTTTGGCCAGATGCACTTTTCCAACACGTGAGTGCTGCGGTCTAAGGGCACAATCTGTGAAAATAGATTGGAGAATTAGGTTGAATGAACGGACTGGGGTAGTGTGTTCGATGCGTGATAGAGTAGGTGGTGTGGCAACCAAACCCCTCTTGAAACCAAAGGCACTCCTGATCACCACAATTCCGGAATTTCTGCTGAATGTTTGAACATTACTTTTCCCAGCAGGTTTGCAGTTAAAGGGTGAAAAGACTCTTTTTCTGTAAACTACAGAAAACAGTGGAGGGAGCGCCAATTTTTTTTCTCTCTTTCACTGACTGACTGGTTGCTGGACGTGCTTTGCACAAACTTGACGGTGGCCACCATTCGCTCGTCCGCTCGAGAGGGCACAACCGATGGATGGGACCACCAGGAGGTCATCATGGGATGTGAAGGCACGTGTGTGTGGGGTAGCTGTGTGGAAGTCAGCGAAGAAGGACTTTGTGGAAGACTTCGTGGTGGACTTTTGTAAAGTTCGTGGACGTGTGCGAGTGCAGAATGAACTGCGAGTGTTTTGGTTCACAGACGAGACTGTGTAGTGTAGTGGTGGAGCTGCGATGCCGACCATGCCATCATGGGCGGAAGTGGCTGGGATGTCACCGAAAGGTAGTCAACGTGAGACTACCTGCGTGCCGATCCGGAAGTGGAGGAGTTTGGACGCTCAATTTGGAGTGGTGTTGTGTGCTTTCGTCGGAGGAGTGTGCTGCGAGGGGTGGTGCGTCGGAAAATGCCTGTCCGATAATGGAAGTCGGCAATGACTGTCCTAGGAGGCATAGGCACGTGGGCCTGCACACCCAGGAGAGACCCTGAGCAGGATGCTCGAACAATTATTTCCGTCGGGAGACACGGCAGTGTGTGTGTTCGAAGAGGTGTGGTGTCGAGCTGTTGTTGAGCAACAGAGGTGGTGTTGTGTGGAGAAGGCGTTTGAGAGGTGGAAGGGCCCTCTGGGAGGACTAATCGTCGGAAGCTGCAGGTAGGAGGAGTGCCTGTTTACAAGTCCACTAATGGCAGCCCACAGGGAAGCGCCGTGGCAGGCAGGTACTTCAATGGCAGGTGGCAGAAGATGGGAGGAACTTCCGGAGGTGCGTTAGAAGCCGATTGGACATGCTTTCGTCTGTTGTTGAGTTTTCTGCGTTGTTACATCGTTACGTCGTTACGAAGGACAATGTTGTTGTTACGTTTTTCTTCAAGTTTGGACTGTTACGTTTGTGCTCCGGATGGAAGACGTTGTTGGTTTTTTTGTTGTGTTACGTGTTAAATTTGATTGTTAAGTTTTTTGTGTGATTGGAGTCTTGTTAGAACAGGAGACTGCAATAATTGTTGATAGGGAAAGTCGTGAAACTCTGTAAATTAGGGCTTTTTCTGAATAAATTGTTTTTCGATCCTGAGGTTTTAAACAACTTACAGGATAGTTAGGCAATGCATTGCGTTATACCTGAGGACGATCTCTCCTTTGCCTAGGCAAACACTTAGGGGAGGGGAGATGTAACATGCTTACATGATCGGCAGCACGCAACTCACGAAGCAAACACTTCGTAGTTCGACTTGCCTCAATCATGGCGGCCTGCCAGCCTTCCAATTACTGCAGACTCAGGAATTGGACAGCTGCCAGCCGCCAGGTGGAGACACGGGTCCTCTGCAACCCAGTTGGAACCGGATCGAACCTGTTCGCCAGTAGCCTCAGGCAAGAGCCCATTGTTCTCCAGAGTATAAAAGAAGCCTGGAGACGACGGCTCAAGTTAGTTAGTGTGTGGGATCTGACTGAAAGGTTGGATCCCTGACTACGAGGTGCAGCAGAAGGATAAATTCTGCTGATAGCCTAATATGTAAACGCTATGTGCATAGTCCCCTAGCTATGCAGTAAGGAGTGAATTAGGATCGAGCATTGTGCCTTGTGAATAATCGTCCACTTCCTTAGCGACCTTACAAATTGACATTAAGATATTTCTTGGATTCAATCGTCCACTCCCTGAGTCGTCACAAAGAATGATTAAAAATGTATTTGGACCAAACCTACGTTGTTCCGAATTTATTGGGAAGAAAATGGATGATGTTAATTAACGACGCGTACTTCCTCTCATCTAACAACACGTGCAGCATCTCAGACTGGAGGAAAGTATGGCGTACATTAGTGTAGGTATGAAGGATCATAACCACACTCTGCGTAACGGGGAGGTTCTGCAAATATGTGTGCCATTAAAATGTGGGATTTTACCAGTTAACTATTCACTCTTTAACAACACCGGTCAACTCATGCTGATATTTATTGCCACAAAACAAAATAGCATGGCAAGTGGATTTGGCTACTGAGTGGGGAAAATTGCATGGAAAATAGATTCTGGATCCTGGAAAAGGCATGGAATTTGGTATAGATGAGATTATATTCAAAGGTGGGTGGGCTCATTTCCTCAAGGGTAACAGGTAGCAGCAGGTAACAGAAATATGTAGACATCTGTATTGATTATCATTTTTAGCAAAAAAAATTGATTGTAAATGCAATTGTCCATAAAGTCTACGTTTATCATACACTGACTAATAATTTTCTTTTCTTTGAACCAGACCGAAAACAACTTTGGTGGATTATCAAAGGAAGGATCTGCACCTTTAAAGTATACCTTCTTGGGTTTTGCTTTGGATTGGCAGCCACGTTCGAGCAGTCTGGAAATCAGTTAGGTAAATATAATTTGTGATTATACACTGCAGGATTCTTTGACTTATTTTACGACCACTACAAGAAGGCAAGGAGTTCAGCAGTACTCTGGATAACAATCAAAGCTCTGACCTTTTTATTTCTCTAGCAATTCATTAAGGCGAGGAGTTCGGCAATGTACCAGATTACGTTTATGCATTTATTTATTTATTTTGCTAGCACAACATACGGACAACTGGAGTTCGGACATGCAGTTAACGTCCTGATTGATTTATTTTGCCAATATAACATGAAGGCAAGAAGTTCGGCAGTGTCAGAGTTCCGACTCTATTATGCATTTCAAAGCTTAAACGAGCAGAGAGGAAACCCCAATTGTCGGTGTCGTGCAGAGGGACGTGGAAATAGTGATGACATCATAGTTTCTTCCTTTTCGGGTTGACAAGAAGGTTCCCCCGATGAGGGACATTTTGTCTCCACTTCTTTCCACTTCTGTCGAATTCGTCATTGATGTCTCCGGGGGTGGGTTTGAGCCCAGTGGTGGATTTGAAAAACATTTCCTATTTTCTTTACGTGATATAAAAACCTCCCGGGAAGCTTAAGGAGAGCTCGACAAGAGTTTTGTTTGGGACGCAGTATTAAATTCGTTAAAGCGATGTCGAGGGCATAGATGTACTGACAATTCCGCAAGTTATTTAGGAAATTATGTTAAAAAATTGCAGTGTTTTTCAGGTTTTTCAGGTTAATGGAATTTTATCATGTTTAAGCTCTTTAAACGTACACGTTTTACCCGTTTACACGTTGTTATTAGTTTAAACATTAAAAACTCAGTACTAATTTACGGTGTTTATTATGCTATTTAACATGATATGCTAAGGTTATATTACAATTTAAGATCGATGCGTAACAAGCTTACAAGCAAACTTAATGTTATACTTTGGAAGAAAAGACAAGTTAATATTTCTTGCTCTATGATTAAAAGGAAATTTAATGGTCATTATTGAATATAAGCATTTAAAGGTTCAAACGCAAGTAGCATTGTATGAACATTAAACAAGCCTAAGTAAATACTTGGGTGCTTTAAGTAATAAAACGTAAATGTAACACAAAACTATTTATTAGTTTATTGAGTTAATTATTATTAATATTTAGAAGCATGTGCAAGGACAATTATATAAGTGACAAACCCACAGACTACAAGAGCACATGCCCGCGTGTGGACTAGGGCCTCATAAACATGTAAATCAAACAAACACAAAGGAAATATATTTCCTACAATCAGAACTACGGATTACATGCGAGAAACTGTTTAAGAAAAAAAAAATAAATATATATATATATGTAAAACAATGAAATAACAACAATAAAAAACAGAAAGACATTTGCGAAGTCAGAACAAAAAAAAAGTACATGAGTAATCCAAAGAAAACAGTATAATCTGAAAAAGACAATAATAGCACAATATTCTGCCGAAAGAAACGAAGAATGCAAAATAAAACATAATATTTAAATTAAGAAAAAGTTAAGCCATAACAATGAACAAATTTTCTAAGGTAGCCACCTGAACAAATGTTTTTTAAATGATGACATCTCACTCAAATTTTTTATTTCTATGGGTAAGGAATTATAGAACTTACTACCCAGAAAGTTGCCATTCTACGCATGGTTATTATAAATAAAGCTATAAGCCTCGCAAGAGAATGTAAGATTTTGCTAAAATTCGTAAAAATTTAATTTTCAACTGTAATAAGAAAGTTAAACTTAAAGGTGTTTGGCATATTTTGTCAACAGTGCACCTAACCACTGAAATAAGTGATAGTGATGAGTATGCCGGTACTGTTGTCGAAAGTAGTGGTAATACATTTGACACAACACTTCCTCTTGTCACTTCAGACGATTTAAGCTTAGTAACTACGGCTTTTAATAATCATAAGAAGTTGGAAGAATTCGACTCAAAAACTGAGTCAAACTGAGTCATTATTTCATTAGTTTGGTCATTATACTATGAAAGGGAAGTCCTTCATTTTGAAGCTTTTGACGTTCCAAATGCTAAAGTGTTTCAAATACTGTTAGCCAAAATGGTTTCCTGAAGAGCTTGTGTTCTCCTGATAATCCTATCTCCAGAACAACAGCACCAGTTATTACCCTGTTAGAGATAACCTGGACGCTAAACAGCAGGCCATTTCAAAAACAAGACCATACTCCTGGTGAGTCCTATAATGGAGAATTCATACATGACTGAATTCACGCTTAACTGAATATTGCAAATTTGGCAAATTTTTGAATGAGGTGTTGCACAGGACCGGTTTTATGTGGGTATTAGAAGTCTAGAAACTCAAAAGGATATAATGACCATGAGGAACGTTTGAGATAACGTTTAATAAAAGCTGCCAGTGGTGCCTATCCCTCTTGGTCCAATGAGGAGTTACCCCATATGAAACAAACTCATTTTAAAAATGGTACGCCCATATTTCCGACTTGGACTAGTGATTGGGGTGTCATCCCCCCCCCCCCTACACAAACACACACTGGTCATGTTATTTTCATTCGCGTCATAACACCGGGTACTGAAGCAATAGCATCTGTTGTTCTGTTTGGCTTTCAATCAATATTCAACCATGCCTAAAATTATAAACTACAACATAATTTTTTGTGTGTGGTTTTCTAGATTGATGTGTTGGTTGGCATGCTGGCCGGTGTTGCAGTGATTGTGTTGTTGTTACGAATTGGGGGGGGGGGGGGGGGGGGGGGGGGGGGGGGGGGGGG
>JAHWFP010127662.1:128632-140129 GCA_023313725.1 Lithobius niger
CTGGGTTCCACTGAAGCCTGCAAAGCTACTCTTGCCTTCCAACGTGTTAAGAAATATTTTACGGGATTCCAACCTGCAAGGTCAAGCCTTCAGGTTAAGGAAAGTAGCTTTAAAAATCTTCTATCCTTCAAATGTTTATTCTGGGACCAATGGTCTTAAGTGTGAGAAGCCATTTATATCAATACCAGGATGTTTTTATTGCCAAGACAACCTCTGTTGTGTTTGTTTTTATCTGCAGTCTTATATTGTGATTTTCAAGGTGCTGTCCGACACATCTTCTAATCTTGGTCTTATCAATTATTGTAGCCTAGCAACAATTTCCCACAATTCATTGAAAAACGACTATAAAAGAAAAAAGTTCTGAAAATAAAGTCGGTTATTTTCAGGCCAGCCACAGTGCTGTTTTGCTCTCATTTTAGGTAAACCGCAGCAAACTTAATTCTGAAACCTAGCATAAGCCGCAAACCTAACTCACGCCTCAAACTAAACTTACGCCCCGAAACTCGGCACACTACTTAAAATTCTCTTACTGCTTATCGTACCTAGCATTTACTTATTATCCATCACCACTTTAATGCAGTGTGGTTTGTAATAGGAATTTTTTTTAAGTGGCCGGTTACTATTCATCCTCATCCCACCCCTTCGTGTTTTCCTCCAATTTTTAGGAGTGGCATTTTTAAAGCCACATTCATAATTAAAGTAATAAGCAATAATAATGTTCCCAAAGCAAACCTCCAACAGTCAAATTATGCTTGTCTTTTTCCTTAAAATCATTTTTTTGCTTATATGACTGAATCCACTAATCGTGTTAGCATCTTTCTCTTTGAATTTATTAGCCAATAGACTTCCAAAAATAGTTTTCCGTTTTGTATGCCTAAAGATAAATCAGTGATATTTATTTTCCGGTCTTTAGCACCTTACACGTCAAGAGCACAGACCGAACAAATTAATACATACTCAAATAAGTGACTGATTTTTGACCGCAAATTCAGAAGCAGCATTTGAAATTACACGCAATCAGAAACGCTTTTGAAACTCGATAAAGCGAGCAATAAAACAAGCTCACTTTTCGGATTTAGATTTTGGAAGACGGAAATGGCTAAACCAGATAAAAATAAAATGCTATTATTACGTATGCATAAAAGAGCTAAGTGTAAAATTATTAACAGCCAACACAATAAACGCATATTATGACTAGAATAAAATATTAGGATCGAATGTAATATTAAAGGTTTTCTTTATTTAGTAAAAGGGTATACAATTCAGAACATTGGGAATGTAACAATAATTAATTGTTCAAAACTTTGAACTTTCGGTAGGAATGTCTTCCAAATTCCTGTATGCAACTAACTGAGGTTTGAATGAAGAATTGAAAATCTCAGAAATGAATCTGTTAATCAAGACTGAAAATGCAGTGTTCTATAATTTAAAATAAAAAATAAATTGTGGTTAGGAAGAACATAGGAGATCGCTATTTAATTTATATTTATATTGTAGGGTTTTAATGCATTGCATGTAACAATAATCTTTATTTTTAGGCCAGGCATCCACTTTATCGGATCCACCATGCGGGGATTGGCTTCCTTATAAAAACGAAGAATGTGTCAAATTAGTTGACCGAGCTGTTTTTCTTCAAAACAAAAAAGATGCTGAAATTGTTTGTCGTAAGGCGTTGAATGGATCGGATCTACCCCAATTGGTAACAGTCAAAACAAAAGAGAAGCAAGAGTTTTTGCAAAAACTGCTCTTCGAAGATTTGCACACTGTGGAAAATGTCTGGTTGGGTTTGGACTTGGGAAGCGACGGTAACTTCAGTTGGAATGATGGTACGAAATTGTTTTTTAAAAATTTTGTCGACGAAGTCGTGGAAAGCAGGGCAAACACTAAACAAAACTGTGTACAAATGGAATCTGGAAATGGAGTCCATAAAAGTGGACGATGGACTGCATCATCCTGTAAAAAAAGAAATGCTGTTGTCTGTGAAAGGATTCAACCCTTGCCCTTAGCTGCTTTGCAAAATGTTGTTTTACACTTAAAACTGGAAATGGAGAGGAATAAACACGATCACGAGCAAAATTTAATTGAGGTGAAAACCGAAGCGAATCAAAAGGTAATCGATGCGAAAAAAGAAGCTGATCAGAAAATTAAGGATCTGAGAAATGAGTCTCTACAAAATAACAATGCGGCTACTCGAAAGATTGCTGAAGCCAATCAAGAAACTGCTATTTTAAAGAAAAATCCAGGTAAGTTTCGGAAAATTGGTATATTAGCGTTTTGGTTTTGTTTTTAGCATCTTTCTAACTCTTTGAGTCCTTATAACGGACAATACAAAAAGGGTAAAGCTCCAGTCCTGTGGTGCATTGTGAGCTGTGTGAAGGGTCCTGTGCCAAGCGAGAATACACAGCTTGAGCAGTACGTATCAATAGCAACCGTATTCATAGGATACCGAGCTAAAATTGTACGCAAGGCGAACAAGTGTGTACTCATGCATGAACAAGCAAACAAAGTAAATTCATCTCATATTGTAGGGATGAACCATTTTTTAAAAGTATTTAACTAGCCCGTGCTATACCCGGTGTGCTAAACGAGTGTAGGATATAATGTTTTAGTGCGTTCCTTCCTCCAGACCCTTCACCCCATCCTGTTAATTTTAATGCATTTAAAGGAACACCAATCCTTCTGTTCTGGCACTTGCACTTTAGTCACGCTGCAAAGTAGTCCACGCAACCACACCCACACGATGATCTCTGATACAAGCTCGACGTAACATCCAACACTACATCATACATATTTCGGTGCAGAGTTGCGTGACACATCGTACTCGAGCTGTAACATGAACAAACATGGAGCCAACAGCAAGCAAGGATCCTTAATCGTATACTTCTATCTCTTGCAATAATTAATATCCACATATTCGTTTTATTTGAATTGGGACGTTGAACAAATAAGAGTGTTGAGTATTAAACTAAATATTCTATCGTTACTAATTATGTTACGCATATAAATATATTGACATTCAAGATTTGTTGGCGAATGTACGGAGGCACTCTTAGGCTAACAAAGACGTGCATCAACTATCCACTATTTGAAAGTTAATTTCTTTCAGTTTTGACTAGGTTTGTCAAAGTGCCCTCCCAAACCCTCCACAAAGTGTATAAATGTATAATTTCTGGATATCTAGTAAGGAAAGTCTTGTATCTTGGGCCTGCATATGTGGTCATTACGCCACAGAGGCTAGTCACTTGACTGTCCCCTGTGATTTATACCAAGGGTTAACTGCAGGGGTACCCACGTGGTTGCAGTGGCGGGGGAAGGAAATCAGTGTGAATCAATTCGTAATAAGGATAATGCTTTCTCTCACGTGCAGGTAAATTGTTGACTCACCAGCATTGTTAGCATTCGCCTAATCTTTAGCTACGCCTTGTGTCTGGCGTTTGCTGATTCGCAATGTTGCATAACAGCAATGTTTAAAACAATGTAAAACAATAAAACGGATCGTTCATGCTATTGTGCTATCGTGCTGTTGTTTGTTGTTGTAACTTACCTTTAGAGTGAGTGCATGGCTGTGGTCGAGACTCCAAAGAAAGACATATTACTCCCCGTAACTCCTAAATGGGACGACCAATTGAAATTTCTATTTCTATAAAGGGCATATCTCCGAAAGTAGATCTTTCAAATGAGCTAAGAACCAACTTTTTACGACAAATGGTTTAGTCTGTAGTGACCATTGTATAAACGTTTCCAAAGAAGCCATCACCATCGTATAAGACAAAAATGAAACTTACGATACCAATTTAAGTCCAGATCTCCAATGTGACAAATCGGAAATTATTAAAAGTTGGTACACGTGTTGGCCAAGTCCCGCAAAGCTCACTTACCAAATCTCATTGGGAAATGTTGCAAGACGGCAGAGAAATTAGGCATTGAAATTTCAGCTTTAACATAGGAGACTGGGGTCAAACCTTACAGTAAAAAAATACAGTAACCTTACAGTAAAAACCTATACTAAAAACTGAAATGATAGGAGAAGAGATACAACCAAATTTGTTAGTTGGTTGTAGATTGTATTAAGTTTATTTGAAGCATTCATCAATTGAATTAAATGTTTTGGTTTTTAATAAATAGGTGTACAACTGAAGAGAAATGAAACTGAAATAAAAAAAATAATAATAAATACCCTGAATTTTACTACATGCTACTTTATTGCATGCTTCACCGGGTGCTCGTTTATTTAGACACAAGGTGACAGACCATCTAAAGACGGGTTACTTTAGTCAGGTGAATTTAGCACCCTCCATACCTCGCCATACTCTTCAATTACTATAGCATCCTCCCCCTTCTCCACATTTTAAGAACGTACTAAGCTTCTTTATGGTTTTCTGATCTTCACTGACTACCACAATGACATTTCGACTATATCTACGACGTTGTGCTCCCCTAACTATGCCTCCCTTTATCATCACCTCGCAACCCCAAAACTTCCCCTATTGCAATAGTAACACTTTGCTTAGCACTTTTAGGGTACTAACTCATACCGATGAATCACAGTCATTTCAAAAATAATCGTTTGGTATAATCTTTTGAACAACGAAAGAATGGAATGTTAAAGTTGTTAGTTTTTTGTTCATACAGCGTGTCCCAAAAGTCAGGGGTCACCCAGGTGATATACCCGAGAGATATACCGAAAGTTCATGCTGATATACTGGGGATTTTTATCTTTGTTCATGCTGCTGGTATACCATCATTGTTTCATATAATGAACAAATATGCTGATATACCCGGGATTTTTATCTTTGCTCATTATAAGAAACGATGATGGTATACCACCAGCATGAACAAAGATAAAAATCCCACGCATATCAGCATGAACGCCCGGGATATCACCTGGATATACCACCTAGGTGAACCCTGACTTTTGGGACACCCTGTACACAGGTAACAAATGGTTACCAAACGACAAGCTGCAACAGCGGTCATTCGTGCAGGATGTTGAGCCAAGAAATTTGAAACAATTCAACTCAACCCTGGAACTCCACATGTACAAAACAATTAAGTCTTACGACCCTATCAGGTTGACATTTTTTAGGGCAACTAGCCTGGAAATTAAAAAAAAAAATTATTATGGTTTACCAATGACCTATACGAAGCTAAAGACGAACAACATGTCGTCAGTTGCTTTAAAACTGTAAGCTTTTAGCTGTAACATAGATTAGTTCTGTCAAAATGAACAGATACATAACCTTCAGTATGCCTACAGTATCACTTGCTATCCGACTCTAGGCAGAGTTTCTCATCAGCAGTGATATGCTGAGTACACCGAATTGGTAGTAAGTTTGTAAACGATTGTTATTCGATTGTTTCACACATTTCATCATAGGAATTATAGGGAGGCGATCGTCTGGACTTTTCTTATGACGTATACAACATATGTTTTAGAGAGTGGCCAGTGTGTGTTCCGGGTGTTTATCTTCTATACAGGTTTCATGGCAACTAGTAAAAGTACCGGTTCTGGGCTTCAGCCCCCATTTGCTTTCTTTTCTTGTTGAAAAATTTAAACAGTTTGGAAGGCTGATGCTGTGGAAGGCTGATGCTGTGGGCTACACGGCTCCAGATCTGCACATTTGGTTTGCTTTCTTTGCATCAAGATCACTTACCATGCACTACCAATAGAAACAAAACACAAATGCATAGTATATATCATCTTATACACTAATTGCTTGTTTTCTTTCCTTTAGTGCCAGTAGGGTTTGTCTACACGCAGCTGCCGGATCAAGACCCACCAACCAAGATCTGGCCACAAACCAAATGGACAGACGTCAGTGCATCATATGCTGGGTTGTTTTTCCGTGTGAAGGGTGGCAGTGCAGCACCTTTTGGCCAAGTTCAAGAAGGATTGTCTCCCCGTCTAAGTAATGTACAATGGGAACAAATAGGCAATTCAGGATCAGATTCTAAAAGTGTGATATCAGTTCCTGCCAATGGAGAGTGGAGTAATTTTGTTTTTTCGGGAGATTGGTTTGGTTCAACTGATATTTACTTGAGATTTCTTGTATCAGGTGGCGAAGTTCGACCACGAAATAAGGCCATTGTTATATGGAAACGTACTAAATGATACTATAACATGAAACAATTTGGGCTGCCAAAACCTGAAGCAGGAAACGCATAAAATATCCACAATATTTAAAGAATGGGTTTGAGAAAAATATCCTGATATTTATTGCTGCATTAGTTAACAGCAATAATATTGTGATCGAAAATTTTTCGGTTACAATCTTTGCATTTCGTTCTAATGAAGCACAAGTTCACAATCCCGAATTGTTTGTTATTTTACTGAGCTATTGCTGTTTTTACTATGTGTTTGTATGTACTGTACAATAAATCCTCCTACCTAATTTGACGACCTAGTTGACGGCCTAGTTTTATTCAATTGGTCACATGCAAGTGTTGAATCAAAAATTATTGACATTTATTAAATTGTACAATGCCTTTATTTGTCCCATAAGCACTACTGTATAATTACGGCTATCAGTTTCTTTGAACTCTAGTGGTACATTTCTGAATCGAAGATTTGAAAAGAAATAATAGAAGTTTCTTGCCAGGGGAAAATAAAATAGTTATAGTTGGAAGACAACAGTAAGGCCCTCCGTGAAACTAAATGTCTTATAACAGACGAATAGATTGATAAAAAAAGACAATAAAAATAAAGAATCCACAAAAGACTAAAGATTAATAAAGTTGGAAGTCAGCTAGGACTAGATTTGTGACAATACAAGACTCACTAATCGGATAAAAAATAACAGGCTGTTTTCACGATTGGGACTTTAATATAGTACTTTGCTTCTCCTAGCCAGGCACTCTACCAACCGTTTATGACCCTCATTAATCACTGACAAAGTTAAAATAACTTGCAAGCTTGGCTGCAGCCTGTAGCCTGGGGTCCTTTCTAAAAGTGGAGTTGGTAGATCCGCATTTCTAAATGAAAGGTTCTGAGTTCGAACTTCCTCTCCCTGTATTTTGTTTCTTGTATCATCACGCGGCCAGTCTTAAATGCTGACTGTCTGCTTCACTGACAAGAATGGATAATACACGATGTTATGAATTGCCAGTAAATTAATCTAATTCACATTCCATAATGAACAAATTTACGTATGTAATCTGTTCTTAAAGTAGATTTAGAAACCTCTGAAGAAGGAACCGTGATCAATGTACCAGGTAGATCATAAAATATTACGAAAATGAGTTCGAAAAATCTGTAGCATTCCAATTTCTAAGCGCCAAATAAATTTAATGAATGTCCTTTAATTTAATGACAAACCCACAATTAAAAATGGTGTTTAGTAAGTCAAAGTCTTTCTGCGCAAGACGTGTGCTTCATGTTCCTCAAAGACTTGTAAAACCGTACTTGACTTCCCCCGATCCTCTCAATGTCAGCAAGTAAATTTGGACACCAGACAAGCACTGCATACTCCAAAAGCATCCGAATGTAAACTATAGAAGTTTAAATCAAGGAATTTTCCTTATGGAAGCAAATGTTTCCTTAACCATAAAGCTGATGGCTGCTAAGTTTTAATTTTACTTCAGTGTATATCAAACAAGTTCAGCCAAGTGTCAAACAAGTTCACACATATGTTACGCCCCTTTAAGAGACATTATCAACCATTAGAACCTAAAATAGAAAATTACTTATAGTTCCCTAACAGAATGTTATCTGACGGATTGGATTAGCCATTTAGAAGGAAAAATAGCAGGCAGGTACATCATAAATGGCTTAAACCATCGTCATGCACTTGGTACCCTCAAGTGCTAAAGAGCTAATTAGCCCAAACTATGAGTTTCCCAAGCGACATTTTCACACGTTCCACTCCACCAGCAAGGTGCTTGCAGGAGATTCAGCAGCTGTGTTATCAGTACGACAGATATCACCAGCTTTTCACTGATGGTTCGAATTCAGAAATTGGCATGGCATGTGGTTGTGTGCATGCAGGAGTTACTCTTTCCCATCGCCTTCCATCAGGTTATTCTGTGTTTTCAGTGGAGCTTCTGACACTCGGCCTGGCTGTTGAATGGATCCATGACCTTCGAAGCACATATTTTATCATCTTTAGTGATCCCATGAGTGCCTTGGAGTTCCTTGGAGACGTACAACCCACGGAACACAGCAAATCCAAGCTCTGCTTTCCCACTTGCCTGGCCAGCAGAAAACTGTGATTTTCAGCTGGATCCCAGGCTATGTCGGACAGCTTGGAATGAGCACACTACTGCTGCAGCGAAGATGCTCTTTCTGGTCAGATGGATATGTATCTGTGCCTTGTCCCACTTGGATGCCTTTGCAGCTCTTCGTCTGAGATTGCTGACTGTTTGGCAAGCCTTGTCAAACAAACAACACGACAGTAAGTTGCAGGCTATTAAAGGCACTGTCCATGAATGGCACTCGGCTTTTTGCCACAGTCACCGGGAGGAGGTGGTGTTTGCCCATTTGCACATGGTCACACCACCTGTACTCATTGGTTCCTTTGAGGAGAGTTGTCCTTCCTGACTATCATAGGTGGTGACGGCTACTGACGGTCCATCACGTTCTTATTGATTGTCACCTTCTTGATCGTGTTTATCGCTGTTTTCTCCTTCCTCAAGACATAGCATGTCAATTGGTCGATGATTCTGTCCTCCTATTCAGTATGTTCAATTTTTGCAGGTGTTATACAAAGATTAAAGATAAGATCTAGATTTGGGGTTTAGTTAACATCTCTGTAATGTGTGGCACTGTGGCATCCCGGGCCACTGCACTGTGACTAAGGTTGGTGCTATGACCCAGCTGTCAATGCACCACTAAGCCTCACTCCCCCAATCTACGACTCACCACTAATGCCGAAAAATTCAAATTAGTTTATCATTTCCTGTTTTCTACTGAATCGTTCGCCATTTCCAAGTTATTAAAAATAGAATCTGCCATCATGCCATTGTAAAGTGACCTTGATCGATCACGAAAATAAAACACATAAGAGTTTAACACAGGACTATCTACTTGCAAAAAACCACATGTAGGCCTGCATATCTATTAAATAGTTTATAGGTCTACACATCGTATAGGTTTGTAAAATGTACATATTTTTGGTCTAACTAAGATTTCTTTGGTATCTTTATATCGTGGCCTAAACCATTTTAAACAAACACGGAGACCAAAGATAATGTTGGTTTAGCCTACGCAAATCCATGGAACTAAAACCCGGATGTATTATTACGTGAAACTTACACTGACACACCTAACACAAGCTTGCCTAATATTATATACCCATGGGACACAAAATTACTGATTTAACATATAATTTACTCATCTGACCTCAACTTATGGAAAGATCGAGTGCCTGCTTTGCGCGGAAAAGCATTGGGACGAATTGGGGGGGGGGACCAGTAGATATACAGGTATGAGTTGGGGTTCAGTGGGTATAGAGTTAAGTAGGGGATGTGAGCGAGATGTGTGGCCTTGGAATTGAATAAGGGTTAGGCATGGGCTGGCCGATGTTTAAATCTACAATAAAGTAACACCAGTTATAATCCATGAGTTTTATCAAAATCTGGACCACAGGCTTAGGCAATGTGTTACAGCACTGGGACGAACCTTCGGAAATGTAGTGTTTATTTACTAGTAGGTTAGATGCAAACTTATCTAACATAATCAATGTTTTTTACACGTAATAATTAATTAATATTTGCTGATTTTCGTTGTTTGACTCAGCACTGGTTTAGTTCCATGGTGGTTTTTGTTTTACTTCGCGGACTTTAGTTCAACGATGCTTATTTAGTTCCGTGATGTTTCTGTGTTTATTTACAATTTTAATTCTTTGGTTCTTCGTCGGCTTATTTCCATGGTGTTTTCGAACTTTATTTTGTGGCTTTTAGTTCTTTGGCTCTACGACAGCTTAGTTCCATACTGTTTTCTTGCTTCATGTTTGCTGACCCTCGGCATATCTGGCCTCCCAAAGTGACAGCATGCATTACAGGCCTAAAAATGTTTTTTATAACCATACAGCCCTACTGCCATGTAGCATATGCATATGTTCTTTCTTTCAGTAATTTATGAAAACTAATTTATTTAACGAGTGAGCGAAGCCAGCGAGTTCCTATTTAAACTCTACATTTTAGCACGTAAATGGCTAAATTGGCGTGGATTATCCTCTTTCCAACTCACTTTCCTACGCGGCCGTGAATTGACTGATTTGCTGTTTCAAACGTTGAATAAAGAAATTGGAACCGGTAAACAAATAATAAAGGCATTCATTCTTTATTGCAAGATGTACGATTTGTTATGTGAGCAAGAAAAGGGTAAAAGTACTAGGAAAATCTATTCATAATTCGTATAAAACGGAATATAATAAAACACTATAGTTCACTTGACTTCTTGATGTGAAATATCTGTGCACAGCTTGTATCATTGATGAAGTGGAAAAAATGCAATTCTTTTCACAAAGAAAAACATCATTTTGACATAAATAGTGAGAAAGGTTAGCACTTCCATTAACTTGTCCAGGAATGACTTGTTCAACATTGTCATTTTCTTACTTTACACGCAAATCCCAAATTGTCATTACGAACGTTCTAATTCAGCAGGACACCTGCCCAACAACAGTACACAGGCAAATCAGGAAACATAAGTGGGGAGACCCAACAATGCATGACTGTTTGGGTCAAAGCAACAGCAGGAAAGAGACCAAAAGTCAACAATGCAGAAACCAGTGAAAGTGCACAACACGTGAGAAATAACATCGTTGACAGGAAAAAAGAAATTAACATACGGTGCACTAAAACAAGAGTGTAACCCCCAGGGCACGGCCTAGAGAGCCATATCAGAAAAACACTAGTTAGCAAGTGCTTATTAATAAGCTCTCATATCTCTCATAGTTTAACAAAGAAGAGAAAAAATACTTTATGAAAACCGGAAACTGTTCCAAAAAAAGTTAAATGGGACGCTTGCCAAAGTACAAAAACAACACTTCGCTTGCTAAACAATGTTAATATTAACTATAATAAAAAAAATACCAATGCAGCAAAACACTTTCATAAATATATCAGACATTTCATAGAAACCAAGTGCCTATTCATCATTATTCTATGGATGCAAATCTTCAAGACACAGCCCAAAATAATCACAATAGGCCTCTAGTTGCTTAAACTACAAGGCTTCGTCAAGACATCGACCGGAAGAAGTTCCCCCCAGTACAAAAGACAGCTGTACCAAACCTTGCAGGCCCATTCTCCAATCAAACCAAACCTGGCGGGCATAGTGTTTCGATATGGTGATACATATATTAAATTAGTATTAAAAAACGCTTAAGCCGTATAAAATACGGATGTAAGCCTTAAAAAACTTAAAGCCCTAAAGGAACAGATATTAGAAAAAGACATGTAAGCCATCAGCGTCGCACTAATACGTGTAAAAGAATCTCCCGCGACCCAAAAAAACAAGCTGGAGCTTCTTTTAAACGTATTAGTGCGACGCTGA